>SNQJ01S0052791.1:80242-103520 GCA_010110895.2 Picea sitchensis | reverse complement strand
TGGAGGACATGGTTTGGTGAGCCTATATTTGTTTTCTGTGATTGAATAATCATTTTTGGCTAATCGATATGCTCTGAACACATTGGGACAGGTTTCAGAGGCTGTTGAGGACTTTTACAGGTGTTTTTGCCAAAGAGAAGCTCGGAGAAGCTTATGGCCACATGTAGAAGAGGTCATGCCCGGATGAGCCATGATCCGTTTTCAGAGTTGTATTAGTCATTTTTGGGGTTTTTATGTGTTCTGATCTCAATGGAGCAGTCTGTTTTTCCATTGGAGTTGAGCAGCAGCTTGTAAAAGAACTTTTGACAAATTAATCCCAGAGAGCCAAGTCCATTATGGAGGCTCAAGGAGATGTAGGCCGTAGGGGGGTGAACTCCTTTATCAGGTTGTTCTTGTTGTGAGTTTGATGGTTTATTTGCTGCAAGTTGTGTTGTTGTGTATTTGTTTAAAGTACATATTTAACCATCTAAAAGAGCAATTTCTCACACATAAACATTTACAAGAAGATACATGAACTTGACACCTAAGTTTATATTGCATATTTATACACATGAAGCAAGGTCCTGTAAAGTTTATTTTAATGAAGTAGGGGTGCTTGCATAGCATAACAAGTCAGCCTTCTATTTTCAGATCAGTCACTTTGCCCACTTTCCTTATTTTAGGGTTAACCCACTTCTAATTTATCCATTAAATTTATTATTTAAATAATTTCTTTTGTATTCACTTTGAATTATAGTACACTCATCACTTAAATTTATTATTTACCTTCTAAAATATCTTAAACCACTTTGACTACTTTGACCTTTTGGGGCTTCTAGATGACATATGCGGGTCCTCCAACTTCGTAAGGCCATAACTATCAAACCGTGAGGAGTTATGTGACGTTCCACATACTACCAGAAATGGAATGAAATGTATTATACATATAGAATAGTCTTACCTAAAAATATATCAAAACTTATACCATTAGCCATCAAACAAACTTGGGTCCTCTACCCAAACCTGGGTTCTCCAACTTCTCATGGCCATAACTCTCTAACCGTGAGGAGTTATGTGACGTTACACATACCAACGGAAATGGAATGACATGTAATATCCATATAGAATAGTATTACCTTCAAATGTATTAAAACTCATACCATTATACATGAAACAACCTTGGATCCATTACCCAAAACTTTTGTGCTACCAAAATTCGCTACCGGACTTTATTCAAGCGTTGACATCAATGACAACCAACCTTAATCAACAAAAAAAATCATCACCATTGGATTCGTGGCATCGAATTACCCAAAAATGTCTGTCTCCACGCTCCGATCCGACTCTGGCACTTTGAGGCCCAAGAGAAATCCTATCTCGGTTTCTGTGCCCTCTTCACCAACAATTATGATAGAATTTACCTCGAAGTCCATGCCAGATTGTACAGTACGGTCACGTGCCTTCCCCCCGACTCTGGCCTGTAACTCATTCTTAAATAATAAATGAGGTGGATATACCAAGGCACACCCCTTGGCACATTGGTTAGAGCGGAGTTTTAAAGGCTTTGTTCTGGGTGGAGGTTTCAGGGATGAACTCGTCGGACTTCGTTTTTGGTAGTGGTTACATATATGTTTATCCATAGTTAAAACTGTCGCTATGTTTTTTGGTTTGCTAGTAACTCAGCTAACGATTGTTGTATATTTGGTGTGGTCCACTAGATTTGGCAGACCCACCAATCCTTTTTTTTTTTAAACAAAATTCATTCATGGGCTAACATTGGGCATTATTGGGATGCCATGTGTCACTCCATAGTTGGGCCATGTGGCACCTATTGATTCTCCTTCTCACATGCTGATGTGTCTCACCCTGTCACCGCCATATGGACATGTGGTGCTCCTTGGGTGGTGCCACGTGGCATATTCTGGGGGTGCCACATGGCACTTTCCTATTGGTCCTTATGGACCCTTGAAAAGTACATTGGTGGGTGAGACATGGAATCTTGTGGTACTGTCACATGGCATGTTGATGTCATCATCCATATGTTGATGTCACCCTACCATGTCAGTTGTTGACGTTAGCAGTACGAACGATGATGTGTCCCCTGCTATCTCGTCCTAGTTGATCGCATCTTTCACCGCGAATATCTTTCAAACCGTAACTCCATTTGACAAGCCATTTGAACTGGTAGAAAGCTTGCAACGTGATATTTGCGATAATGTCATTTACACTGAGTTTGGAGAACTTTAGATTTTTTCCCTTTCTCTGTCTGCTGAAGCAAATTTGAGCATTCTGAGATGCCTCTGTGAATTCTAAGTTATCCATAGCCTTCTATGGATCCTTTTTGGATCACTGGGTAACCTATTTCCTTAATCTTAGGGGATTCTTTAATTTCTTGTTACAACCACTTTACCCTTTCATTAAAGACTTGTAACCAACTAGTGGCTTCTTGACCATTCTTTGGGGCTTCTAACTTCATGAGGGCATATCTCTCTAACCGTGAGGAACCATGTGGCATACCACATATCAATGGAACTAGAATGACGAGGTCTATCCATTTATGAGTGTGTTAAGTACATTTTAATGATCCTTCATGTCCTTATTCCTCAAACAACTTTGGGTCTCATGACCACACCTCTGTGGATTTGTGTAGACTTCATCAAATACACGAAACACATCTATTGAAATCAACCACTCTTGTTGACATCAATGACCACTATCTCACCATAAATATCGATCACAACTTTGGGGTATCGCGAATGCTCCAAGGGTTGACATTAATGAAAACCAACTGTCCAAGAATCTCCCCCTTTGACATTGATGGCAACACCAACATTGAATGAAACACTGATGGAAACAATCATGCTCCCCCTTGTGACCATTGCTCCTCATCAATTTTTATCTCTCTCTCTCCCTTTGACATCAATGGAAAAGGGTATCTCTCTTTGGGGTTTCTCCCCCTATTTTCATGTGTTTTTGTCCTCATGTTTCTCTGCAAATTCCTCTTCTATTTTGATAACAAAAAGTGACTCATGTTGAAAGTATACCTTCTCTGAAAAATCATTCTCTAACTTCATGTGCTTGACTCTTTCTCTTTTGAGACCTCTCTTTCTCTCCCTTTGACATCATGGGAAAAATAATAACTCCCCCTATCGACATGTCTCCCCCTTTCTACATGCTACTGATCTTCCTTTCTAGATATCTTTTTTATTATTATTTCTATTCCCATGAATTCTCTGCAAGATGTATAAATATATGAGACTTCTTGTGTATGTTTCCTTTCCTCTCTTCCAGTGCTTCTCATTGTCCATTAGTGCTTCCTCTTTTAATTCTATGACAATTATAAAAATCATTCAAAATTTCTTGACTTCAAATGACCTGTCATGTTCACCATATTGTTCAACAATGTCCCTCTACTGATATAACTTCTGCTAAAGGTTTATCTTTCCCTGTTCTGCTATTCTTTTCACTGCTTGTCTTCTTGTGACCAATTGATTCCACTGATCCCAATTGTAAATATGCTCTGTCATATATCTGTCTAGACCTTCCAGTGATCTCATAAATCCATGTCTGTCCATATGTCATAAACTGTCCATAACTCTACTACAATGATGACCCATCTATCATTGTATTATCATGAAGGTTTGTTTGTTGTAACTGATCATCACATCTACTGTATCTTAAATATGTCCACTAATCTGCAATATATACTTAAAAATATAATGAATATATATTTTCTTGGAAAGTGTGTTAGTGATATTCCTCTGATATCTGCATGGGGACACTACTTCTCAATCGATCAATCTATCATTATGTACATGTTCTATCTGACTTCTATGAATATGTCTATGAAAACACTTCAAACTTATCGAAGGATGGTTCTGTGATTTGTAGTAACTACTGCATCGACTCCCCTGGTTCAATATTCATATTTATTGGGAGTTCCCAAGTCGATTGGTTTAGAACAATGGAGGAATCCTACTTAATGTGGAGTAATATTCCTTTTCATCTGTAAGATCATCATATCTCTGAACTCTGACTTCTTCCTTTTTTCCCATGGATTCATTATGATTTTGCACTATAATTCTTGAGAGTACAATCTCTTGGGTCTGTTATTTATTCACCTATTCTTATTTTCTTCCTTGCACTGCTACAAATCCTGCGATATTTGGGACTTTTTCTTTATTCACCTTCTCTTCTTGTCTTTCTTTTCTTTTCCAAACCTTTGTGTGTCTGACATCGATATTTTATTTCATGGAAGGCTCTATAATGCTTCTACAATTCTAATCTACGTGACCATAATTGTGTCATTTGTAACATTCAATGTTATGTGGGTCCACACAAGCGTTTATTGATTGAAAATTTATTCCATAAGCCTTGCAATCTACAAATTTATGTCCAAAGTGAGTACAATTAAAACAATGAACATAAGAGAAATTTACATACCTAGGAGTGAATGATATTCTTTGTTGTGTAGTCCTTCTCAATTCATGTCTTGGTTGATCCTTTTGATCCATTCATCATGATTGAATCTTATTTTTTTCTTGAATGTGGGAGGTATTGTTGAATATGTATCTCTATTGTACTCATTCTTCTTTGATTCTTGTTGACCATGATTCCTTCCTTTGAGTACTTCTGCATAACTCTTTCGCTTTTATTCATTCTTCCTTTTTGACAACCTGGAGTGATTTTGTTCATATTTATTTACTGTTGATGTGTATTTTTCTCCTTCTTCAACGTTCTTGCTGAGCTTGACGATTTTAAATCTCAGAGTGACAACTTCTTCTTCAAGATTCTCAACCTCTTCTTCGTTCTTCATCATCTGAATCTTCATGACTTCTTCTGTTCTCTTTGATTCTTCAAGTTGGATCTTCAAAGTGATGATTTCCTTTTCAAGTCTTATTTATTGTTGACTAAATTATGCTTCAAGTTGGTTTAAATTCTCAGTCCTTTCCTTGAGATGATCTATCAAAATATTATCTCTCTTCTTTGCTTCCTTTTTTGTGCTTCTATTTTTTCTTCCAAACACTACTTTTCTTTCATATGAATTTTGTATGTTTCTTCAATCCTTTTGGCTTCTTCCAGTTGATATTTTAGATTCACGATGACCTGTTGGGATTCTTCAGAAATTTCTTGAGAATTCTTCTTGAATAATTGTTCCTCAAGAGACTTGCTTTTCTTTATTTCTTTCGTCAATTCGTCTAAGGAACTAATTAATTCCTCTTCAAGATCTACTATGCCTTATTCAAAATATTCTTCTTCCAAATATGTTTGACATGATGACGAATTTTCTTCTTGTTATGTACTTTCATCTTCTTTATCACTCTCTAGCTCTGTTATGGGAGATTCCTTGGAATATAGATTATGCATTTTATCCCAAAGTTCTTTAGTTGATGAAAATTGTCCCACTTTGTCTTTTACTGAGTCACATAAACCTTCCAAGATGAAATCCATTTCCATTTTGTTGTTTCTTTGCAATTCATTCTTGGTTGCGATATTTGGTTTCTTTGGACCAGTGTATCCTATAACAATTGAGTACCAAACGTCATACCCCTGTGCTCCTAAAAATGTTTTCATTTTATTGTTCCACATCTCATACTTCAAACCACTCTAACCATCAAACCATGATATTCCATTATCTTTGTATCCATTATCCATGACATCCATGGTCTACCTTCTAGTGGTTAAACTGTTTCCTGAAGGAACTGACTCTAATACCAATTGTTAGAATACTGAGAGGGGGGGGGCGGGTGAATCAGTATGAGCAACTGTGCCACTTTTAACCACAATATATAAACTTCAATCTTATCAACAATATATCATCAATGTATCATCTATGATTGCATTCAATATATCATGAGCATATAAACATAAGCAACATCACATCAACATCATCACATCAAATACACATAACACCAAAGTTTATGTGGAAACCTAAATGGGAGAAAAACACATAATGATTTCTTATATATATCAAAGAATACATTCATTTGAAGCACCAACTTCCCAATTCTTCAGCTACAACTGGAAGGAGGATACAACTCCCTATTTACAGGATCCAACCTAAAGGAAGCTACAACTCCCTAAATTCTCTAGCTCCAACTAGAAGGAGGATACAACCCCCTGATTCTCAGGCTCCAACATGAAGGAAACTCAAACTCCATGTGTTCTTCGGAACCAACCGAAAGGAGGCTACAAACCCATTTCCTTTTCCCATCCTGCCACCATGAAATATAAATGCTAACCAAACTATCACTACCACTATCACTACCACTATCACATCAACCTATAACCTATCGACATGTCACTGTATCCAACCTATTCCTGTCACTCTCACCAACTTGTCACTATCAACCTATCACTATATCCAACCGGTCACATCAACATGTCACTGTCAACCTATCACATCAACTTGTCACTGTCAACTTGTCACTACATCCAACCTGTCATATCAACATGTCTAACATGTTAGTGCCACCGATACTCAACCACATACTCTCACATGGACATATACCAAGGACACCTCTCAAATAGATGTCCAACATCACCAACACATGCCTCTACCAAGCATGTATAAAGATCACCAACATACCATGACAATATATGTGTCATCTGCCAAAACATGTACCAAACCATAAACATGTACCATACCAAGAATCAACTTGTACCACAACAAGTGCATCAACCATGCACCAACACATGTACCACAACAAGTGCATCAACCATGCACCAAAAATTGTACCATGTAAATGAACCATCAATCATGTACATCAACACCATACCAAGTAATAATCATGTACCATACCATGTATCAACCATGTACATCAACACATGTACCATACCATGTACCAACAATGTATCTCAACAATATACCATATCACTCAATCATGCCATATACCATAGGATATACAAATCAAGTACTATCAATGGTGTACCTCAACCAAGTACCAACATAACCAAGAGATATATCTCATACATGTGCTTCCATAAGTGTATTCCTCAACAATGTATCAATATCAATGATATGTCTCGAACATAACAACCATACACCATATGACAATGATTCAAGAGTATACCCAGAACAAGCCTGAAGCATGTACCATATCATCATCACCATAACCAAATCATACACCAAGATACCAATATATCCAAGATTTACTACTAATCAATGTACCATACCAATATCACCAATATGTACCATGCATCAACAAGACATGCCTCTCAATCATGTACCATACCATCACCAAGCATAAGAGACAATAATGTAAGCATACCTACAACCTATAGCTGACTTGATGTATCGAATATCATACAAACAGACCCTCCTTGGCCTCAACAACTAGGAAAAATAATCTCCCTTCACTTCTTTCTCGTCCTCATGGGAGGAAGATTACCTATCACGCTAGGCCTCGCACAATGAGCCCTAGGAAACCTGTGGGGATGCCTCACAGGACACTAGTGGTCTGACCCATAAGGGTAAACCAAAATAGGGTTTCCTCAGATCTTCTCACTCTCCTCTACAACCTCGAAACTCCCACACTTCTCACTTGTCGCTACCTCATATTTCATTGTCGCAAACTAGACAAAAGATCACTTGCTCACAAGATAAATGTTCAATGAATGTGTGTGTGAATGTACTTGTGAATGAATCCTTGATGTGTATTTATACTTTTTTTGGGTGTTGATATTCAAATATGACCATGTTCAACATTCAAGAATTCGCTCAGTCAAGATCCTGATTAGACCCATATCCATTGTAAATGGCGCTTCTGACTGGTTTAGGTCCAATTACCTATAACTATCCTAATCTACAAATAAAACTAAATATAAGAGAAATATATACACTTGCTAACTGATTGAAGAGATTTTATTCTTAATCAAATTACAAACTGAAATCTAAATATATACAGGTCTAAACCTAGCTACAAGAAAACACTAATTCTAATCATCATAAAAGTTACTCCTACGAAAGGAGATTTTGTTTTCTCTTTTCAATAATATGAAGTATCTGAAATAAAAATGAAAATTTAATTTAATCTAATTTATCAAATAAAACTAATACTAATAAACTCATCTAATGCCTAGGTATAATTCCAATTGTATATGAATTAAGTAGTATAAGTAATATTCCAAAAATGATATAGATCTTCAAAACATATGCCTGAGTATAACAACTGTGTATGAACTAATAAATCTTCCTAAGAAATTAACACGGATTATTAATCAAAACAATATTCATATACATAATAATATCAAAATAATGTATATAATAAAGATGAATCAATCTAATTAATTAACAATAATCAATCAAATTAACTGTGATTTCCAATAACACATCATTAATAGTAATAGTACTGAATACTTATGCTTGTATTAACATTCAAAGCCAAAATTGATCCACTATAAGTTTCAAAAAGAAGAATTCTACAATAGTGCACAAGTTTCATTCTTATCCCAAAACTGAACCCCTTCTATCATCTTTCCTTCACTCTTTTATATTAAAAGAGTTCAAAACAAAATTAACTTCTTCCTATAACTAAAAGTTGTTATCTGTTTAGAATGGGAAATTAAAAAAAATGTTAATTCCCAAACCATATTAACAAAATACATAAAATGAAATTTTTTTTCTTTTAACAACTAACTGTTCAATTTTGAAATTATGCCTGTAAAACTAATATTCCATATTCCCATATTCATCTAGGTCATTCTTTTAACACCTGTTAAAACAACAAAAAGGAGATGACAAAAAATAATAAAACATATAAAAAAATATAGTTGCTACATAATTTTAAATTTTGTAGCGACTCATTTATTAATCAAAATTAAACAAATAATAAAACATATAAAAAAATAGAGTTGCTACATAATTTTAAATTTTGTAGCGACTCATTTATTAATCAAAATTAAACAAAATAGAAAAGCTGCTAAAATAAGGAATTTTTTTAACACATACCATTGAAATAAAAAACTTTAATCATTGAGCATTATGGGTTAAAGTATTAAATTTTGAGTTAATGAAAATGTTAACTCTTGGCGAGTTGATAGTAACCGACTCTCCTTTTTTTCCATGCTTGGAACCCTGAGCTTGTATAATTTGGATTTCCAACAATGATTTGTTTTTTGCCCTAAGTAGCTGATTTTACAACTCGAGATCAATTATATTATCTTGTAGCACAAGAACTACTTAATAATATTCATCGTTCCAGAAAGAAACTTCTAGATTTGGATTAGTTTTATCTTTTCCTTTCTCGGATTCGTCAATAACCTTTTCAACAAATTTCTCCATTGTATGTGAAGAAATGTTCCTGGGTGAAGAAACTTCTTGATTTCTAACAATTCTTCATCTTCAACTTCAACAAGGGGAACTGACATTACAGGTTTTTCTAGATTTGTTTCTGATCATTCTGGAAAATTTTCTTCCTTGACATTTGTTCATAAAATCAACTAATTTCCTAGAATCATCATTCTTTTCAAAAATAGGAGGATCACATTTAGATGAAAGAGAGGAAAACACAATCTGTTTGGATGCTTCAGAAGAAACCCAAGGTATTTCGATTAAAACAATTGACTTTGTTTTGAGATTAAACCTTAAAGATTGTCTACTTGTAACCCTTGCAACATTTTGTTGAGAAACCTCTGGATGGGAAAGTACATTATCCTCTAGACGATTTGAGGTTTCAAAATCTACCTGAGAGTTGTGAGTCTGTAAATTCAAATCAGGGTTATCCTGAAAATGATTTCTCTTAATAAAATCATCCCAAGAATCACTATTATGTTTTGACTGAGGCTCAATCAAAATTTTAACTAAACCATGATGGAAAAAATTTCTTTCTGAACTAAGATGTTTCCTCTGGTAAAACTGACCCATTTTCAAAAGTATTTTAAGAAAGAAAACTGACATATTTAATGCATAATCCATGAAAACCATCAACAGTCAGAAGTGGTATATAAAGAACATAATATATCGACCTTCGTAGGTGATAAAACCTTTGATAATTCCTAAAAGAAAATGCCATTTGTTTTTCACTATGGAGATATGCATACCTTTGTAATCGTATTTTCCCTCATGAGAAATTAAGATTTTAGACCAAGGGATTTATTTAATTCCTTTAGTCTTAGACCAACATTCCCCCTTTAACAACAACTTGGTCACTCTGGCTATTATTTCCTCATTTATATGTAACTCGATATCTCCAATCTTGGTGTATTCACCATTAAAAATCAATGCAAAAGCTTTAGTAACCTGTGAATTATAGCCATTAAACATCCGCAAGAAAACTACCCAACCAAATTTTTGAAAAGTCGAATAATAGTCTTAGTTAGCTTCAATATGTTCAATTCCAGGTTCAATTCTGGATATCATACCCATACTGAAATTTTACTGCAGATCATAAAACTCTCATGAGAAACTAATAAAACCCTCACCTACAAGTAAAAAACATCGACTCATGGGGTAAAAAGAATCGAAATAACTCAAACCCTTCGACAGAGTAATCCTATCATGACTTGATATGTGTAATCAATTCGTTGTAATGGCGAGGCAGAGTAGTACCAAACGTGGAGGAAGATTAACATATCTTTGAAAATATCACCCATTCACATGAGGTATGAAAAATCATAACAATGTAGTGATAAATTAAATCCATTAAAATTTGTGATGACGAGGTACAATTCAATTGATCACCTTTTGTTTTGAAATAAAATATTAACCTTATTTATGATAATTACAACCTTGATTAAATCTTCGAAAAGGTAACATGAGTCTTCATAGATGTAGTTAAAAAGGTCAATATAATTTTGAAATTCTTAATATTTTCAAAAGAAAAGTCTTAGAGAAGCAATATAATAATGAGTTTGGGATTTTTTCAATAATTGGAGCTCATGTATAAATTATAAAAAATAATGTAGATGAGAAAAATAATCAACGATATGTTGATTAAATGACTTGGAAATCGAAATAATATGTCATAAAATCTATATGAAACTTCATAGGAATTGACAACATAATCAACAAAACTTTCAAAAACTGAAAATAAAAATCAAGTAAAAACATGATGATTTTTAAAAAAAATTTAAATCTTTTTCTTCTCAAAAATGAAAAAGAATGAAGGGTCCAAAATTTATTTGTGTCACATGCAAAAATTTGGGAGGTTGTTGTTTGCTACAACACTGGGTAACCTCTTTCCTTAATCTTAGGGGCTTCTTGAATTTCTTGTTACAACCACTTTACCCTTTCATTAAGACTTGTAACCAACTAGGGGATTCTTGACCATTCTTTGGGGCTTCTAACCTCATGATGACATATTTCCATAATTGTGAGGAACCATGTGGCGTACCACCTATCACCATAAACAACACAACGATGAATATCCATCTATGAGTCTGTTACCTGAATTTGCACCGTCCTTCGTATCCTTATTCCTCAAACGACTTCGGGTCTCATGACCACACCTCTGGGGCTTCGTGTAGATTTCATCAAATGCACCCAACACATCTACTCACATCAACCACTCTTGTTGAAATAAATAACCACTAAATCACCATCAATATCGATCACAACTCTGGCATATCTCAAATGCTTAGGAGTTGACATCAATGACAACCAACTATCCAACATTCACAAGAGTCTTCCTCAAGGAAATCATTTACTTCACCTTAAATAAATAATTCCTTACTAAACAATATCCCTTGTACCTTATTACCAAATAATGTAATTCTTTGGGAAATCTAACATCTCTTTCTAAAAAGTGTTGATGTTGGCAAACCTTTCCTTAAGAAAAATTTCTTAATTCGATGGTAAGAAAACTAATCATACTAAGTGATTTCCAACTAGGACCTCACACCAAGCAATTTTCCTTCTTTTTCAAATGTGCATCTTAAATTTATATCTCTTTCCATTCAAAGGATAAAAAAATACAATTCACTTACTAAGGCATGTAGTATGCCTTTTATTGTGAACGATTGGCCTCTTCCATTATTACCATTTGATTTTCTTGTGTGTTTCTTGTTTTTCTTCTTAGGGAACCTTGGGTGCCAAGAACTTTATATTTCACCATTTTTTTAATATAAGGTGGTATTTTCCATGCTTAATATTATTTTTTTTTTTTTCTATGTATATGATGTTTTATAAGTTTATGCTTATTTGCTAGATTTATTTTATTGAGTTGTGTAGGTAAGATAGTTGTCTAGACTTAATGTAGAACATTGGGTGATAGCTAGGAAAAATATAACTTGGCATATTGTTTTTCATACTCATTTACATATAATTTTTATAGTTTCAAGAAACACTTGGCTACTTATTCACAACAACTATTTTAAATTATTAAAAATTGAGCAAATATTTATTACAAATAGTGTTAGCTGACTAGAAAATGATTAATTCATGAATTGAGTGTTGTTACTCTTGCAATAAGTGACTGGATATTTCTAGGATATCATTGTACGCTTATGGTAAAGAAGGTAATATCATGCTTCTCTTATTCATCATGTTTATTCTTGTCATTTTTATCATGTTCTATTTACAAAGAATTTAATTTTCATGTGAACCAATTATGCTTGGTTTCTTTTTTCGATTCATTTGATGAATTATTGGGGACAACTATGTAATGTATTATCCTTTGTATCATGAATATCATAGTTTAGACATGATTTTATTATTATCTTATGCTTACAAAATATTTTTATGTAGTAATTCAAATGAATAAAGAGGATTCAAAAGTGGAGACAAAGGAGAATAAAATAAAGTTCAAAATGCCAATGCAATCTCACTCAAGTGCAGGAAGTGAGAGGGTATTCCAAACAAAATCAAACAAGGAAGGATGTAAAGTGTATTTCTTGATGCAAGAGAAGAACCATTTTCAATTAAGCTCGATTCCGTAAAGGATTTGAGTGAAGAGGATGATAAACACCACTTCAAACCTAGTAATGAATGGAAAGGCATTGTGATTTCCAACCAAATGTGAATAGAAGGAATTCTTGAGACTCAAAATGATAGAAGTGTCTGAGAACGATTGAGGAAGTAGACATATAAGTGAAAGGAGTGATTATTTTGAAAATGATATAAATGTGTGAGAACGATTGAGGAAGTAGACATATAAGTGAAATGAGTGATTATTTTGAGTTAGTGTTTGTCTTTGAAAGTCCCAACTTAGTGGGAAGATATTATAATTTCTTAATTTTATCAAATAACGATTCTCACAACTAGTTTGAAGAGTCAAAGTGAGAATAAGGAAAATTTTGTTATAATTTTTAAATAAGAAGTTTAAGAATAATTTAGGGTAGCTTAATAGTAATCCATGTTAGATGAAGTGTAAGAAAGTTGGAAGGCAAAGAGCTATAATTTAAAATTATAAATAAAACCATTACCTTTAAGAAAATGGTTCTCTATTTGGCATTATAAGTTATTTTGATATGTTAATAAAGAGATTAATGTTAGTAAGTTTCTTTATATTATAGGAAGTTGTGTTTGTATGTGGACTATTCTATTTTTTCATAGCATTATTGGTGTGCTTGTATGTTGGTATAATGTCTTGTGGACTATTCACTTGATTATTATGTTGGTTTTTATTTAATATCTTATTTATTAATAACCTATGATATTAAACATGGAGTTTCTCAATGATAATAGACCATCCTATAATACTTAATAGTGTTGCATGAAATTGCAAGTAGTCAATGCTCCTTGCGTGTATCGTGACAAGGGACTAATCGCCTCTCGTGGATCCTTGAAATCTAGCGATGGTGAGTTTACCAATCACCCGCGGGTTTTGGTCTAACAACAACCGTACTGCCACTAAACTGGTATCGGAGCTAGAGGTCACGAGTTCGATATACACTCGACTCACGCTGAGGGGGAGATTGTTGCACAAAATTGCAAGTAGTCACCGTTCCCTGCGTTTATCGTGACAAGGGACTAATCGCCTCTCGTGGATCCTTGAAATCTTTGTATACATTTATAGTGGACTATCTTTTTATATGATGAATCTTGTTTCATTTTACTTCTTTGATGATTTGTGGAAAGAAGTTTCTCAGTAGGTTGTACATTATTCTTAGTTTCTCAAAAAATCTAGTTATATGTTTCTTTAGTTCTAATCTATCTTTATTGTTGTTGTATTTATAGTTGCATAGAATCTCACATCATATCACTTAGTAACTAGTTTTCTAACAAGGAAGTGCTCTTAGAAATTGGATTGTTTCACTTTGGGAGGGAGTTTGGAGGTTTCAATTTAGGTTCGATTTCAACAAAAGTGGTTGACTATTCTCTTTGTTATCGATTATATTTCTAGACCTTATTATTTTTCTCCTTTAATTAGGATATGGTTAGTTGCATCTTTCATAGTGCATGTGCTATATTGCATTTCCATATTCACCCCATCTTCATTCACATTCATGCATTTTACGTTAATTAGTTTGAATTGGATTATATATATTAGGGAACATAATATAACTTTTTACCTCACATACAATAACTAGGCAAGAATTGGAGGGATTTCCATTTCAATAGTTGAAGGGATAATTTATCCTTTTATTTTGGTAATCCTATTTGTTTGACAAAGGTAAAAGGCTACACCAATATATTGGTTGTCTCTTGAGTTTCTTGTTTTTCACTTTGTAGGAAAAACTTTTATGTTTCCATGAAGCAGTGACATTCTCAATTAGTCATGACCATGCCTATTTTATCATTCCTTTAATACCTCCATCAAGGCTTATCCTGCAGTGTTTGTTGTTTATCTCCCCATGGCATATGCACCTTTTAATTCCTCCCACCATAACTAGAAACCCCCTAGGTCTAATATATCCATGTGTTTGACCCTCCTATGGCTAAATTTTAATATTTTAGTGCATCCCTTGATAAGGTTTTTGATACGTTTGGTTCAAAGCTTCCCTATGATTGAATTTAGTAGGGAGGACCCCATGTAATAGTTGGTTATTATCCCCCTCACTACATAGGGCCTTTTATTCTTCACCCTAGGTTCCCTTATCACCCTTCCCTATGTTGGGTGTGTATTAGCCACTTTGTCTTCCTCTACGTGATTATGTTTTCCTCATGCACAATTCTTTTATTTCCATTGATTTATTAGTCTAACTAATATATAATGATCGAGAAAAAATAAATGAGAATGTTATTCCATTTTATAAACACATTTTAATATGATAAAGGATTTATAGTACATATGAATAGGCTAACCCAATTAAAAATCATGGTTATGTAGCCCAAAATATATCTAGTGAATTATATGAAGGACTAAACCTCATCAACCCTATGCTTGAGAAGGTCCCATTGTGTTCTTTGTCTTCTTAATTATCATGTCCTCCCTTTGATTGTGAGCTCCCATGTAATACCCCGGTTTTGAGTCCCCAGATCAAATAATATATTTTGTTATTTTATGAAAGGTTGGAGTGCCCAAACAATTAAAAGAGGCTTTAGTGTCTAGGTAATGCTTTAATCATTATTAATAATAAAATGCATCATTGGTTTCCAGACGAATAAGGACAAGAGTTGTAGGGGGCTATACTTCCATGAGAGATGGGGCTTAATGGGATAAGACTTTTATTATATTTTATTTACCCATAATTGCTTTAATGGAGAGAAGTGGTTACATAAGCTTCTTTGGGAAGGCCATCTGGTTCTTGATTTCCAAGTAAATATATAAACCCATCTTTGGGTAGTTTTTGGGGTTCACTCATTGTTCATTGTTCACACTCTCCATTATGTTCACTCTTTCATTCATTTTTTCTCATTTATCATTCCTCATTCATTCTTATTCTTGGGATTAGGACAAGGGGGCAAATTGTTGAGGAAAAAGCCATTGTTTGTTGGTTGTAGTGATTTTTGGTGTATTCATTTCGAAAAAGACAAGTTCTCTCTGTCATGTGCTTCTATGTTTGTATATTTATTTATATTGTGTATTAATTAATATCTATGATATGTGTATCTTTAATGTGCCTACTTGTTGATTATTGTTGTGCATGGAATGTTTAAACATTATTTTATGTTGTAGCATGAATCTTGATGATTTCATGTGCTGTTATGGTGTTCTTTCATGCTTCTTTATTAATTAAATGTTATCATAATTCAAAATTAGTTTCTCAATGAGTTGTTTTAGTAGAGTGGCCTGTTGGTGGTTGGGTATGTTTCATCCCATGTTGAATGCACCCTATGCTAATCTAGTCAAACATGTTTCAATCACTCAAACATTATCAATCATGTGTTTGCATCATCTCTAGCTACCTTTAATAAATCAATAAATATACTCATCTCACTCTTGTATGACCTCTATAGTGCCATGTTTTTCTTTGAAAATTTTGAATGATTGGATCATATTATTTAAGGGGCATTTTGATTACAAAATGAATACTTTATTGACATATGTTATGATGATTAAACTAAACTCTTTTCAATTCTGATTATTTTGGATTGGATTTAATTGATGTATTTGTATTTTTGAATGAGTTTTCTTTTGATGTTTATATAATTATAATGGATGAATAAATTGTATAGTGATATGATGTAATTGATGGTATTGATCCACATGGATATGAAACATTGATTCAAATGAACTTGTATATATATTTAAGATGCACTAATTGCTAGATACTATTGATGTTGTGTCAAGTGTGACAAGGGAAACAAAGGTACACATTAACATGGGATTCCTCAATATGATATGGACTCTAGAATGAGTTAAGATATTATGATATGTCAATGATATTTTTCTAATTTATGATTATGGGACTATTTAATATATTTATTTTAGCATGTGTAGGAATAGGGAATATGCCTTCCAATCAATCCACACATCCACACATTGTACATGGAAGATGCACACAATATCACTAGGAGAGGAGAAACAATTTCCTTGTTTCCACCTATGAGCAATGTTATGTGTTGAAAAGTTGATGATGCTTTAACCTAGAGGCTGCACGTTGTCATGAGGGTAGGCTGTGGATTCAGTCACTCATGAGGTTTAATTGAGAGACATGAAATAGGGTGTCATCCTTATTACTCAATGGTCATTAGTCTCTCAGCAAGGTAGGAACATGCTGTGTTAACTTGGTCTAAACCATTGTACCATTCCCCTACCAAAGCAAATTGGATGCTTGAAGGGCATGCGTGTACATGGAACCCTTGGTACTTACATAAAGATAGTTCTTGAAGGGCATGGAGAAGCATGAAACCCTTGGTATCAATAATATTTATTATGCATACGTAGAAAAAATATTTGACTAGCATATGCATTTCATTTAAATTGGTAAAGTTAACTAAATGAATAATTGATTGATTGATCATATATATATATATATAGATAGATAGATAGATAGATAGATAGATAGATAGTTTGTTTAAAATTTATTATAAAAATGAATGCATTTAGATATGTGTATGAAAAAGAAGAAAATTACTTTTAATTAATTTAAAAAATAATTACTAGTGCACACATAAAATAAGGAGAGAAAAAAAATGATTCAAATTCAAACAGATAGTGGGAAAATATATGTAAACTTGTGAAATACTAATGATACTATTTAATTAAAATAAAGTAGTGACTACATGTGCATCCACTCAAAAAGGAAAATAGGATGAGATCTAAGGGAACACATAGGAGAAAAATAGGAAGAGTATTAGTTGGGTGATGCATAGTCATTATTTTGTATTTTCAAAAGATAAATTAATTGTGCAATTTTGTGTGTGAGTGACACATGGGTGGGTGAATAACAGGTAATTAATAATTAAATAAATTACATATTTCTTCATGAAATGGACAAGTGGATTGAGCCACAAATCCTATAAAATAAGGCTTGATCTAGAGAGCTCACACACTTTAGCTCCCTAAGGATGAATGGTTGTTGTCATGAAAATTTTTCTATTGGTAAATTGTTGTTAAGTTTAGTCTATTAGAGAATGTGCTTGAGGTGGGGTTTTCTCGTAAGATTGTCATCTGCACTATTTTCTCAATTTCTAGTATTGTACCTTTCATACAATCCTATTGTATCTTGGGGGTGTTTATGGGGAAAAAATTCCCTTCAACAACAAGGTGTACTCCCCAATACATAGTCCCAATTAGACTATGCATTGTTTGCTTTAGGAGACCCATCCAGATTCTGGCTTGACTGCCATTACTGGTTGTAGGTGGATGGATGGAGGGTTTGAGAAAATATATGTAGATGAAGACTATCTAAATGCGTAAGTGAGATCTAATATACCCTATCCTATCTTATCCTAGATAGGATAAAACTATCGTAACAAAATGAGTATCTAAAATGAAACTAACTCTACAAACAACTCCACTCAGATAGCTGTTATGAAGAAGTATAGTTAGAAACATATGCACATGAATACGTAACCATAATAGTCTATACCATATTATCGCATATGTTAACAAATCATATTCTTAGGATATACATATAAGAAAGAGTAGCAAAGTTGTAATAAAAATAACGATTGCTTAAGAAAATTCTATAGGAAACAATATGTTCTTACAACCCATATAAATAATAGAAAATTTGTTGAAGAAGTTCACAACAAAAAACAATATACACAAGTTCTTCTCTTTTTCAAAACTGGACTGAAGGGCTTCTCAATATTAATTAACATAATATTTTCTCTTTAAATAGTTTCGTGAGTGTATACAATGATTGAAGAGCCCCTACAAAATGCATTCTTCCTTTATTTATACAACTCTTACTAACCCATGAAAATGTGTTCTTGCATTCCTCAAGAAACAGTTACGAAAATATTCAACTTCCCTCAATATCTATTTGATAGGTGTAAGAGTGAGGATGAGGTTGAAAATGGTTGGAAAAGGAGAAAATAGAGTATAGTTGACAACAATTCCAAATTTTCTATTTTTTATTATTTATGTACTCTTGTCCCTGATGTAAGATGTCCAAATATCGAACTAGTCATATGTAACACCCTGTTTCCCCCAGTTTGTAAAAATAACTATACTAGCCAAGAACTATGGCAAACACAAAAATGTGAATAATATTATGTATATATATATATATATATATATATATATATATATANTACTGCAGGACTGCTGAGAGGGGATATGATGAAAAAGAGACCACGATGGTTGAAGAAAGGTGGTGGAAGGCACCTGGAAAAGGCGTGAGGGAGAAGCGAGAAGGGGGCAGATGCGAGGGAAAGCAAAGAACTCTGGAAAATACAGAGTGAGTGATAGCAGAGAAGGGGGAGAGTAACCCTCATTCTCGGTCACTGGTAAACAGAGATGCAGTCTCGCAGCATCGTGGTCTCAGCTCGGGGGTGGCTAGTGGTAAATCCTATTGAAATCGCTAAGCCTACAGTTGGGTGGAAACGAGCACCCCTCTCAGCAGTTGCACTCACTTATGGTGTTATTTCTGATAAGTGTTTTACATCTTGCATCGTGAAAATTATATGCTGACATATATGCTCTTAGTCTGTACAGTTTTTATGAATGGTTTGAGTATAAGACTGCCTGTGTAGTGTTTTGATTCAGAAATGGTGGTTGCATGCTTATAATGGAAGGGCCACGTATGGATTATGTTTATAAATATATTTATATGTATATACACACATTGAATCAATTCAGAATTCAAGCCGTTTCTCAGGAAATCTATACCCTTATCCGTCTCAGGTAATACAATGGATAGATCTCCCCATAGAGACACCCTTCTTAGAAATCTCACCAAGAACCTGGAAAAAGGATTGGAAGGCGCAAGTCTTAGTAACCCTGTACGAGGAAGAATGATCCTCTTGAAATCTCGAAATAATAGCGAAGGAATACCGTGTTCGCTTCGCAAGAGTTGTAAAGGAGGCATTGGACCATTGGATCACTCGTGAAATCTCATTTCGTGGATTCGCGAGTTGAAGGGTTAAAACCATTGCCTCAAGATTTGCGAGGCCACGAAAGGTGAAGTCCCGAAGGGGTGAAAGAATCTGAGCCGTCCATCTTTAGGAGGATGCGTGTCGCAGAATCATCCATTTCAGAGATTCAAAAACCAGGACTCATAGAGGCGATCATCTTGACTTCGTGAGTAGCGAAGTCTCGAGGAAATCTAAGCCATTCGTCTGAGAGTGGACGCGTGTCACGAGATCGTCCATATCAGGGATTCAGACATCAGGAGTCATAGAGGGAAGTCTTTCGACTTCGTGAGTGGCGAAGTCGCGAGAGGATCATGATCGTCCATCTGGGGAGGACAGGTGGCAGAGATAAAGGAATCTCGCGATCTCAGAGGTTCGCAAGGTAAGAGCCCAAAGGTTGGGTGCTCCAAGTCGCGAGTGGAAAAGTGGCGAGGAGCGGAGACAACCGTTGGATCCAGAGAATGGGAGGACCGCTGGATCAGGAACCTCATCGCCTATCGTGCGTTCGGGGGTTCGGAGGTTGAAAGGAGTCATTTTTTACTTCATGAGTAGCAAAGTGCCGAGAGCCGAGCATGAGAGAACACATGGTAAAACTTTAAGGTGGGTCCTGCGTGATTGACAGGTGGACACGCGTCGCCTGGAGAAGGGAGTCAATGCTCCATTGACTTCTCGCGTCTCAAGGATTCGCGGGATAAGAGCATGCAAGCTCAACCCTTTGACTTGCGAAGTAGGGAGTAGCGAGAACGCTAGAGGGAAAATAAATATCGCTTCTCTAGGGTTCATGAAGGGAAGGTGCAAAGATTCAACACTACAAATCATGAAGTAGCGAGTTGCGAGAAGTGAGAAAGGAAGGTCAACCTTTGATGACTTCCAAGTCTCGGAGGATCGCACAAGGAAGGAAGGAGAGCTCAACATTTGAACTCACGAAGCGACGAGTAGCGAGAGGAGCTAGTGTTTATCCTAGCCGGTGGTCACGCACGGAGGGCGCTAACAGAAGGGAGCTATACCCATTTCATGATCTCGGGTATCACGATATTGGAAAGGAGGAGTCAAGAGCTTCGACTCGCAAACTCGCGAGATGGCGAGTTGCGACAAGCGCCTTTGGGAGTAGGCCTTGGTCATAGCATTGTGGTCGCTTGGGAGTCGTGGAGCTCACACCTAGTTCTATTCACACAGGGGAACTTCCAAAGGACCTGTGGATCGGTTGAATTGAGATTTCAGCTGGAAATCGAAAGAGACCGCTTCGGCTCATAAAAAGGAACTGAATGATCCTTAAAACCTGGAGGTTGCATAGAGACTCTGTCAAGGTAGAGGTGGTGTCTGTAGCCTATGCTAAGTTTCATAGGTTTTTCAAGGGTTCTATCCCTCGAGAAAAGGAAAAAATTTACTATGTCGTAGGGGGTGTGTGACAAATTGGTATCAGAGCATGGTTACAACACTCGACCTGCTTGGGCTCATGAAAGAGTTGCGCAGAAGCTCCGTTCGGAACACTCTTANTAACCCCCTGTCTTAACCTTCCTAATCAAAAGACGAAGTTAAGAATGACAAACCCCTATTGTGTGTGTGTACATGTGAAAATATGAATTATGTACTGGCTATAAATAAATATAAATATTGACTAACAACCAACTTTTTTCCTTTTGCACATAAGCGGAAGATCAACCATAGGAAATTATCAACGCATAGTATGGTGACTCACCAAGAAGTGGGAGAAGGCTCCCACAATAGAGATGAAGATTCTGACAAAAGGAGGGTAGTATGGACCCCTCTAGGTCTAGCCGAGACTGTGAGGAGCCTCATGGTCGAATTACAAAGCTGTAAGGCCAACAATGAAAGGATGATGAAAGAACAAGAAAAGAAAATAGAAATTAACACAGTTTTACTGTAGAGTTTATCTGATCTACAAAGACAAATGCAGCATGAACCTGAAACTCAGAAACATGGTCATATCAGTGGTCACACAGAGAGGAGCACCTCGAAAAAGGTCCACCCCAGAGGTAAATGACAAGCATCGGATGATTCCTCTGAGAAGGAAGCTGACGATTCAGAGGGCTCTTCTAGCAGCAGAACCAGTTCCTATTCCTGAAAGAAATAGAAGAAGAAAAATCCTTCCAAAGGTTGAAAATTTGAAGAATTCAGAAAATCCAAACCACCCTCCTTTGACGGTGAAATAAAGAAGGGAGAGGAAGAAAAGGCTTGGCTGCTGGGACTAAAGAAGTATTTCAGAGTCCATGACTTTTCATAAAATATGAAGGCCCGAGTGGCCACCTTCAAATTGAATGGAAAGGCTTCCATTTGGTGGGAAGACCTTAAGAATATGAAAGGGGTTCGCGAAGAGGACCTGTCTTGGGAACGGTTTGAGAAATACTTTCGGAAAAAGTATCTATCGGAAAAATATTTTGACGAAAAGACTAAAGAGTTTTATGAACTCAAACTGGGACAACTTACTATAGAAGAATATGTCAACAAATTCCTCGATTTGTTGAGTTATGTACCCTATATAAAAGAGGAAAAGGCAAAGGTGCAACTCTTCATCAGTGGACTACCTAAGGACTATCGAAACATAATTGAATTTGATGAGCCAAAGACTCTATAAGGCACTATTCAAAAGGAGACCTATTGTCATGAACAGTTTGGGCATCGAGCAGAACCTCGCGAAGGTTGGAAACAAAAGAATAGTTCAAGATTTCAGAAAAGGGGAATTAAATCCATAGGATTTAAGAACTATAAGAATAACCCAAGAATGAGCTTCCCAGCCCGAAGTATGCACCAGTAGAATTTTCCCTCCTTGAGCGGAAATTAAACTTCTAGACCCATATCAGTGAAGACTGATAACCCAAAGAGAGAACCTTTGAAATGTTGGGGTTGCAGGGAAGAACATCTATTGAGATACTGTCCACACCGACAACAGAATAGTCAGAGGATTTATAACATCCAAGAATCTACTACCGTCAATGATGTGGCTAGGAGTGAGCCAGAAATGTATGCAGCCTTGGATAATAACCAAGCCAACTACCAAGCTTCAGTAGTGGAAATAGAAGGTATGATTTCCAACCATCTAGTGTCTGTTTTGATTGACCTTGGTTCAAATTTGAGTTATATAGCCCCTAAAGTTCTTGATAAGTGTAAACTAAAGCCAAAAAACATACCAAGCCATGGTTCGTACAGTTAGGCACTGGCACCAAAAGGAGGATAGCAGAGGTCATACCATCCTGCCAATTAATGTTGGGTGAATTCCCCACCCAAACAACCCTTACATTATTACCCCTGGGATCGTATGATCTGTTGATTGGTATGGACTGGTTAGTCACCCATAAAGCCAGATTGGATTGTTACCATAAAACCTTAGAATGTGTAAGTAAAGAAGGGAAAAAGATAACCCTTCAAGGGATCCGAAAACCTGTCTCAGTGAGACAAATATCAGCTCTGCAAATGAGAAAGTATTGCCGAAAG
>SNQJ01S0052791.1:57656-77858 GCA_010110895.2 Picea sitchensis | reverse complement strand
TGTTGATAGATGAGAACATCAAGGACAATGTTCCTTTAAGGGGGAGGGAATTGTAACACCATGTTTCCCCCAATTTGTAAAAATAACTATACTGGCCAAGAACTGTGACAAACCCAAAAATTTGAATAATATTATGTATATATATATATTTCAGGACTGCTGAGAGGGGATATGCTGAAAAAGAGACCATGATGGCTGAATAAAGGTGGTGGAAGGCACCTAGAAAGGTGGCATTAACTTCCACCGAAACCAATACTGTATTTGGACTTCACTAGCCCGGAGAACCAAGAGCGGCTCACTGGCCCTGAATTAAATGACTCGCTAGGATTGGTAGGTAGATGGCTCCTCATGAGTAATGAGGGATGGGTGGGGGGGGTGAACCGCCCATATGTAGAGAAGTCAGGCCTGGCCAGTGCGAGGGAAATCACACCACACACAACCTAACAAGAGGAAAAAGGTATGAGGGAGAAGCGAGAAGGGGGCAGACGCGAGGGAAAGTAGTGAACTCTGGAAAATATAGAGTGAGTGATAGCAGAGAAGGGGGAGAGTAACCCTCATTCTCGGTCACTGGTAAACAGAGACGCAGTCTCGCAGCATCATGGTCTCAGCTCAGGGGTGGCTAGTGGTAAATCCTATCGAAATCGTTGAGCCTACGGTTGGGTGGAAACGAGCACCCCTCTCAGCAGTTGCACTCACTTCTGGTGTTATTTCTAATAAGTGTTTTACATCTTGCATCGTGAAAATTATATGCTGACATATATTCTCTTAGTCTGTGCAGTTTTTATGAATGGTTTGAGTATAAGACTTCATGTGTAGTGTTTTGATTCAGAAATGGTGGTTTCATGCTTATAATGAAAGGGCCACGTATGGCTTATGTTTATAAATATATTTATATGTATATACGCACATTGAATCAATTCAGAATTCAAGCCGTTTCTCAGGAAATCTATACCCTTATCCGACTCAGGTAATACCCTGGATAGATCTCCCCATAGAGACACCCTTCTTAGAAAGATCACCAAGAACCTGGAAAAAGGATTGGAAGGTGAAAGTCTTAGTAACCTTGTACGAGGAAGAATGATCCTCTTGAAATACCGAAATAACAGCGAAGGAATACCATGTTCACTTTGCAAGAGTCGTCAAGGAGGCATTGGACGATCGAAATTCTCTATGGAGAATTTGCGAAGTCCCGAGAGTCGTCAGATCTTGTAGAGGAGTAGGGAAGTTATGATAAGCCTATTTTCAAGTTTTAAGTTTGGGAGAAATCGGACCGTAGGATCTAGGTCGACAAGGACTGTTGGATCACTCGCGAAATCTCATTTTGTGTATGCGCGAGTTGAAGGGTTAAAACCCTTGCCTCAAGATTCGCGAGGCCATGAAAGGTGAAGTCCCGAAGGGGTGAAAGAATCTGAGCCATCTGTCTATGGGAGGATGCATGTCGTGGAATCATCCATTTCATATATTCGAGCATTGGGACTCATAGAGGCTAGCATCTTGACTTCACGAGTAGCGAATTCCTAAGGAAATCTGAGCCGTTCGTCTTAGAGAGAACGCGTGTCGTGAGATCGCCCATATCGGGGATTCAGACATCGGGAGTAATAGAGGGAAGTATTTCAACTTCGCGAGCGGTGAAGTCGTGAGAGGATCAGGACCATCCATCTAGGGAGGATAGGTGGCAGAGATCAAGGAATCTCACGATCTTGAAGGTTCGCAATGTAAGAGCCCAAAGGTTGGGTGCTCCAAGTTGCGAGTGGTGAAGTCACGAGGAGCGGAGATAGCCGTTGGATCTAGAGAATGGGAGGACCGTTGGATCAGGAACCTGATCACCTATCATGCATTTGGGGGTTTAGAGGTTGAAAGGAGTCATTTTCGACTTCACGAGTAGTGAAGTGCCGAGAGCCGAGCATGAGAGAACACGTGGCAGAACTTTAAGGTGGGGCCTGTGTGATTGATAGGTGGACACGCGTCGCCTGGAGAAGGGAGTAAATTCTCTGTTGACTTCTCGTGTCTTGGGGATTTGTGGTATAAGAGCATGAGAGCTCAACCCTTTGACTTGCGAAGTTGCAAATAGTGAGAACGCGAGAGGGAAAATAAATATTTCTTCTCAGGGGTTCGTGAAGGGAAGGTGCCAAGATTCAACGCTACAACTTGCGAAGTAGCGAGTTGTGAGAAGTGTGAAAGGAAGGTCAACCTTCCCTAACTTCCAAGTCTCAGAGGATCGCACAAGGAAGGAATGAGAGTTCAACCTTTGAACTCACGAAGCGACGAGTAGCGAGAGGAGCTAGTGTTTAGCCTAGAAGGTGCTCACGCGCAGAGGGCGCTGACAGAAGGGAGCTATACCCATTTCATGATCTCGGGTATCATGAGATTCGAAAGGAGGAGTCGAGAGCTTCGACTCGCGAACTCGCGAGATGGCGAGTTGCGACAAGCACCTTTGGGAGTAGGCCTTGGTCATAGCGCTGTGGTCACTTGGGAGTCATGTAGCTCGCGCCTAGTGTTGTTCGCACAGGGGAACTTCCGAAGGACCTGTTGATCGATTGAATTGAGATTTCAGCTGGAAATCGAAAGAGATCTCTTCGACTCATAAAAAGGAACTGAACGATCCTTAAAACCAGGAGGTCACGCAGAGACTCTGTCAAGGCAGAGGTGGCATCTGCAGCCTGTACTAAGCTCCATAGGTTTTTCGGGGGTTCTGTCCCTCGAGAAAAGGAAAAAATTTACTATGTCGCAGGGGGTGTGTTACATCATAGAGCGATACTATCCTATAATAGGACAATTATTCAAGAGTTGCTTCATGCAAAAATCTGTTGTCATTGAGGTTCTACATGTATTTTTCTAAGGTAACCATGAACACATGGATCATGGTGTGGACTTTGGTGGGATGTATAAGGTCCTTCTCTATCAAGTCCATCGTCACATTTGTAGATAATTCATTTATTTATTTCCCGTGACTTGTTCTCTACTGTATTTTCTCAAGAAATTGTTCCATAATGAGGGTATTTACGAGCTCTTCTAGGGGAGGGAGACAACACTTCCATATAAAAACTTGTGTTTCTTTGTGTAGTTGTGTGAATATTTCTAGTGATTTGACTGTCTCTTTGTATGGTATATGCCCATGTTGCTGACAATCATCAAGCGAAGCATAATCAATATTTCTCTTTATTCCCAAGGGTTGTGGAAGGTTGGCCAACGTGTTTGTGTTCTCGATGATCCATCTATCAATATCACCTAGACCTTCATGAATGGTGATGAATTGGGTGTTCTTTTAATGAGCTCAACTATGTTGTTCTATTATGGTCGCTGTTTTTTGTTGAAAGATGTGCAAGTGGGAGTACATGTCTGTGATGGATTCCTCTAGTTCTATCATGACTTTCTCTGCACTTACCTTGAACTCTTTCAGTTTCCCGTCATTTATCCTTACTCGGGAGAATTGTTCCTCTAAATCCTTTATCCTAGCATCCTTCTCTTGATTCCATAGATAAAAAAATTTAAGGTTATGTTATTTCTACGTGGCGAAGGTGGTGCCAGCAGAGGATATATAAAGTGGATCATCCCTGATATTTTCCACTACGGGAGTTTATGTAACAATGGATAATGGGTTTCCACCTGTGACTGGGACCTTTTTGAGCTATTGTTACACAATCCAGCCCATGGTTTCTACATACCTGAACATTTTCAATTTTGACACTTTTCTCATTTTGGATGGGGTGATAAGACCCAAATGCAACCCATTGAATTGAGTATTAATGTTGGAACCTCCCGTTGATATTTTTGGAATGTCGGTGTCCATAAGTGATGTATCATTGTTCAGATCCTCTTCATATTTCTTCCACTATTCTTTTTTTTTTCCTTGTATGCAACTTCATTTGTTGTTATTTGTGCTGCTTCCGTAACTATTGTTTCTTTTGCTATATCTCTTTTAGTTTCTACTTTTTGTTAAGCTTTGAATTCTACTTTATTCTTGATAACTTCCTTTGTTTTTATTCTACTTTAGTTGCTTCTACCACTACTGTTGCATCAACTTTTTCCTTAGCTCTAGCTTCATCATTCTTCCTCTTCTTTTCTTCCATGTCCTCCTTATTTTTATGAACTCTCTCCTTATTTATCCTCTTATTATATGTTGTTGTTTCTTCTTCTTCGGTTCACCCAAAGTGCATGGATTTCATTTCAATATATTCTTTTTCCATTTCTTGTTATTCTTCTTTCTTTCATTCCTCTTCGCAGGCCTTCTCTTCATCGACAACCCTTCCCATGGGTTTTCCTTGATGCCTGAAAATGAATTCATCTTATTTCCATGCCCCATAGTGTACTTCTTATTCCTCTCAATAGATTGACATGTATTCCCATGGGAGTTTCAATTGGATACAATAATCTTTGACAACCTTCTTGGGATCATGTCTTCTAAATATCTCTTCCCCAAAGAGATATCATATTAATGTATCCACTTCATCCTGAGCCTACTTCATGGTTGTGAATGAGTATGAAATGATCCATAATGGAAGAAGAGTCCATATAGCCTTCTTGTCCCTATAGAGAGATACCCCAACTCCATGGATCATTTTTTGGTAGGCAACCTCTTGAAGTACTAGTTTTTCTGAGACAAATCTTATCAATAGATGGGGAGCATTGGTGGCCCCGTATATCCTGATTTAAGTCCCATTTTCCATCAGATACCAGTCCCCAATATTCTTGATTATGGCTATTTATTTATCTGTCATGCATTGGGATGGGGTGAAAAAAATGAATTCGTATAGAGGCGTGAAGAAGTGATCACATATCTTGTGATATTTCGACTTGTACTTGTGCTCCCAGAGCACTTTGAAGTAGAAGTGTATGTTCATGTATGTCGGTTTACATGCCCAACCCATATTAGGATATTGATTTACCACAGACATGATATTCATTAGGTACGATGACATGTGAAAATTTGGAAAAGTCTTAGGTTTGATGTGCTTCACGGATACAATGGATTATGTCAGATTAACTGATAGGATCTCAACCCAGTTGAATGTCGACACTTCATCTGTGTAGTAATGGATAAATGTATTTAAGGAAAACATAAATGTAGAGGCATGCCACTCCCTGTACAACCTGCATAACATTTCCACCATATAATGATAGGGTTTTCTTAGTGTCGTGGTGTGATACTCACTTGATGGCCTGTTCTTGAAAGATTTGTATGGCTTGTACTATACCTTGAACATGTCCTTCACTTTAAGATTGAAACTGGTAAGGATTTCCTCATCTAACTTTTATGTTCCCTTCTCCAAGTCATAGTGATTTGTTAGGTCAACTTCTGAGAGTGATGCTATGGGTTCTCCCCCAACATCGAGTACATATCTATTTTCCAAGTTTACTTGCTTGAGAATCCAAACAATTGCATTTGCGCAAGGGAGCAATGCAACATAAGATGCCACCCTGTGTATTCTTGATCTTCAAATATTCTTGAAAATATGGAGCTCATTTGGGTTGTCATATTCTACCAGGAACGTCTATCTTTTGAACATTCAGAAGACTTCACCCCATTTTAGTGAGTCTCCTCTCTTTAGGAGCCCGACTATGTCATCATACATCACTCCCAGAGAATTGGGCTCTTCTGCTTTCCTTCTTACACTTCCAGAAGCCTCCGTGGTAGGTTCCTAAATTATTATCTTCTTTCGTGGAGACATTTATGAACCCAAAACACATAATCATAATTATCCAAAAAAAAAAACCAGGCGAGGAATAAGCATGATCAGATCAAGACTTGTAACCATATAAGCATTTCATCGGTGAATGATTGTTGAAAACAAATATGTCTATGCAAACCTATGCATCAGGGATATGAAGAGTCACTTGTGTCAATATTTTCCAGGAGATCATCATCTCAATATGATAGGATGATTGGAGACATTATGAGAGTTTAAACTTTGGTGAGAAACCAAGTGAATAGATCAGGTAGGTCGATGAAGTTTAATGCTATCTTAGTTAATGTAGAAAGGTTTGATATCAGATAAGTTCATGGGAACTACTCCGATACATACTAGAATAGTTCGTTAGAACCTTTTAGGTTTGTAACAAAGAACTTCGTGTAAAGTATTCCGGTGAACACCACCGTAGTTTGTGCAAATTACTCTAGTTAAACCAAAGGCTATGTTGTTAAGTGCACCGATGGGAGAGAGCACATTCTAGAAAAGTTTGTAGTAAGTTTGTCAAAGGGTCAGAGGCATTGATATTAACTACGCTGGTATCAAGAGGGTAGTACTAGAGAGGTTCCTGTAAAGTCCTTCGGTTACATCGGAGATGTGAAAAGTCCTCCAGATACAATGGAGGCAATTGCGAAATGTCCTTTGGATACATAGGAGATGATCATATTAAGCTCGCCAATCACATAAGTATATGAAATAAAATTTGGCTAACTGTTTTGGAAATTGAGAAATTGTGATAAAGGTTTATTTGTCCTGCTACCATAAAAATGGAGCTCAAGTCTGACTTGTCAAAACATAATATTAGGGATTTAAGGTGACTGAATCTCGGGTACATAATTCCAACAAAACTGTGGCTTTATTTGATGTTAATGGCCAAGCCTTGTTTCAACACACATTTAGTTGACCCAAACAAGCATTTCCCAAGCCATGATATGGGTATCAAAAGTTGTTGAGGTGCATACAATCATGGGGTTTTCCGATAGAGGCTACGAGTAGAGGCGTTTTTAGGGATTTATGGTGCTATGGTTATGGACTAGGAGAACTATTAGGGAAAGAGATATGAACCGACAAAAGGTGAGGTAAATGGACTGGTCCCAAGGAATCAATAGCCTCGATCATTAGGGACAAACCCTAACCCTAAAACACATGTATAAATAAAGATGTTTTGATCAAGAGTGTTTAGGGATTACTTGGATAAAACAACATGTGGACATAAGGGTATCTTGAGGATGAAGAACTTTCATGCTCACAATATCTTGTCGAAAACTCCCATTTCTTTCTTAGCGATGAGAAAATGATGAAAATGATGGGCGTGCCTCCCCTTTTATAAGCGTGGAATGAAATTTGGGGGGGGGGATCTAAAGTCTTTATCGGAAGCAATGTTGTGAAGTGCTTCATTCATATCGGAGACATTTGTGGAAAGTCCTTCAGTATGCACTGGAGGTGTTATTGTTAACTTGGCCATTAGGTGAATAGAAACATTGAAGAGGTTGTTGGGAAGATCTTTGGTCATACGAGAGATATTTTTGGAAAGTATGTCTTTCAAGTAATTTAACACATTGGAGAATTTTTTGGGAACTCCTTTAGTTCGACTAGAGGAGTTTGTAAGAAATCCTTTGGTTGAATTTGAGGAGTTAACATTATCTTTGTAGGATTTCAATCGTGTGTTTTGACAGACATCGAGGAATTTCCTCCGGTGCATCAGATAAATTCAAGGGAACTCCTCTAGTATGTATTGGAGGAGTTGGGAGGAACTCATTTGATAACCAAAAGAAAAATTCTCACAAATTTGTCTAAGTATATAAAAAAGAATTGAACCAAACCAAGCTTGAAACATTAAGAAAAATAACTAGAGAGGGATTAACTAGGACTAAATACCATGGTATCTTTTCAAGGAGAGAAAGAGGGGTCCCATTTTCTTATAAAGAAATGACTTTTCAATCAAGGATTCAAGAAAAAGGGAGGTTCTGATGTGTGGTGATGCAGGAGCATCATTGGCAAGCACAAAGAGGTGGGACCACTCAACACGTGAGAGTTCTTCCAGAACTTCAACGTGGGCAGTTCCAACCGATTTCCGAATCCGCCTCTACTCAGCATCGGGATTCACCTTTGGAGGCGCACTTGAACCAGTGCCAAATTTTACCCTTTGAGGCAAGTTTTGAAATTGTAAACAGAGCAGGAGTTTCCACTTCGGCTCTGGAATACGACTGAACTAATATAGCGTAGGATGAATTTTAGAGTAGGAAAGTAGCCAGGGGAAACCTAGAAACATTTTTGAGTTATGTAGAAGTTTGTACACCCAGTTAGAGAGAGATACAATACAGAGAGAAATTAGTTGTAAGAGAGAACTGCGAGTTAGCAGGAGATCTCAATGTTTCGAGTTACTGTAATTTTGAAAGTATTCTGTAGCCATTGGTCACTTGTGAATATAACATAATGGAAAATTGATCCAAATGTATGGTGTGTGGACTATGTGCATTTTCCTGTCATTTTTGTTTACATGAACAAGTGGATGGAACTGTGAGTTTTTTCAGTTTCAATTGTTTCTCTTCATTGGAAGCTCTGCAAGGTGTGCATCGAGCCAAAGAGGAATGTAAGGAGATCAGGAGGAATTTCTCTGCGAGAAATACCATGGATTTGAGTTATCGAAATCCCTCAAACGCAAGGAGTGCATGGGAAATCGAAGTCTGAACCAGACAAAACTCAGGAGGGATAACGCTTCAGAAAGTGTTATCAATATATAGGAACTAATTCCTTGGAAGGAACAAAGACATAGTCTTCGAAGACATAGAAAATCTTCTAAGTCTGAAGTGAGTAAAAGATAAGGAGGAACAACCCCGTCGAGCATTGGATCATGGCGGAAGATCGCGCAGATCGTCCGATTTGAGGGATAAGCGAAGGCTTTAACACTACGTAGATTCGAGAGGGGATACCTTAAAGATCTGAATGGACAATGGAGAGCCCTTGAGGAGAAACGTCGAAATCCTGCCAGTCGTTGGATAAGGTGGAGTTGCGAAGAGGTTAGCGGCGAGGGATTTTTGACGTCCAAAGATTAGGAGGAATAGTGACCATCGATCTCAAATAGATCTGGACCATTGGTCCATTTCATGATTTCGGGTACTGGGAGTTGGAAGGACAAAGATCCTTGTCTCTCAAAACCCTGAATTGTGAAATCACAAAATCACGATTCGATGTGAACTGTCGATCATAGGAAGCTCTGTAATGTTGGTCTGTTTCGCGATTTCGGGTATCACGAGTTGGAAGGACAGAGGTCCTTGTTTCCCAAAACCTTGAATCGTGAAATAGTGAATTAGCGAGGTCAGATGTGGACCGTAGATCCCAGGGATTATAGTGAGTTGTTGATCGAATGCCAAGGCACTTCAGCGTTTCATCATTTCAACATTTTGACATTTCGGCAACTGAGGATTCCAAGGAGAAGAGATATCCCTTGCACCCAGATTTCAAAAAACCCGAAAACCTGAAAGAATAGGTGCTAGGACATTTCGACATTTTGGAAACCGAGGATTCCAAGGAGTAGAGATATCCCTTGCATTCTCATTTCACGAAATGCAAAAACCCGAAGGAATAGGTGCTGGGCTATTTCGGCATTTCGACAACCGGGGGTTCGAAGGATGACGGGACAGGATGCTTGACTTGTGAAGTCCCGGTCCATGATATTTCGGCATTTCAGCGATCGGGGATTCGAAGGAAAAAGGGACAGGACGCTTGACTTGTGAAGTTTTGGTCTACGACAAGTGCCCTTTTTGGCTTAGTGCAAGGTCACGGCTCTTGGTTGTGTGTTGTGGGAGCTCACGCTTGGTGCTTGGAAAAGACAACTCAACATTTGTGGGGGACCTATGTGTTTGTTTGAAGGATTCCAGTTTGGAACCAGGAGAGCCATTTCGGCTCCGAAATCAGAAGATATTGACCGGGAGTTCCGGTCTATGACAAGCGCCCTTTTTGGCTTAGTGCAAGGTCATGGCTCTTGGTCGTGTGCTGTGGGAGCTCACTCTTGGCACTTGGAAAATCCAACTGAGCATTTATGGGGGACTTGTGTGTTCATTTGAACGATTCCAGTTTGGAACCAGGAGAGCCATTTCGACTCCGAATCAGAAGATCCTAACCGAGAGGTCGCGCAACCCTTAAGAGGGATAGGGGGTCTTCATCAGGTGGTATCAGAGCATTAGTTTTCATCTGTAGACTTCAAGCGAAGGAGGAAAAGAAGGAGATAGAGAACTTGGAGCTGTACTCTGTGTGTGATAGTTAGTCAACATAATGCTACCAAGAAGATGAGAGCCGCCTTTAGTCAACCATGTTGTAGAGAGGGAGATGCGAGAGCTTCACGCTTGATTGGAAACAATGGAAGAAACACAGAGAAGAGCACCTAACATTGGGGATGTCAATGATGTAGAAAGTGAAGAGGTTGAGGTTGAAGAAGCTAGAGGAGAGGGTGCTGCAAAAGAATGTCTGTTGAGAGCATTTGCCAGATTGGGAGGAAGAGCTAAGATAGAGGTCCCCATGTATGAGGGAAATCTAGATGCTAAGGAACTGTTGGACTGGATAAGGTCCATGGACAAACACTTTGACTATGAAGATGTCTATGAGGAGAAGAAGGTGAAGCAGGTAGTCACCCAACTAAACGGGCATGCAACACTGTGGTGGGACGAACTGCAGGCTGAGAGGAGAAGTAAAGGAAAACATAGGATAAAGAGTTGGGACATGATGGTATCCAAACTGAAGGCTAAGTTCATACCCAAAGACTACCAGATCAATTTTTTCAGGAAGCTATAGAACCTGAGACAGAAAGGGATGACAGTCAAGGAGTACACCGAGGATTTCTACCAGCTGAACATCAGAACTGGAAAAAGGGAGAGAGACGAAGAAAGAGTCACCAGATATATAAATGGATTGAGATATGAAATCCAGGATGAGCTTATCATGATGTCAGTGAGGACTGTGGAAGATGCTTATCAGTTTGTGATGAAGGTAGAGGAGAAGTTGGCCAGAAAACAGAACCAGCGAGGAAGAGGTAAAGGCTTGATCTAAAGCAAAAGCAATGGATTTAACCATGACAGAGCACATCAGTCTAAGGATGAGGATGAGAAACCACACAATCACTCATAATGAGGAGGAAGTTCACGAGGAAGACAAAATGGTGGAAGAAAATCTTCTAGAGGAAGAGGCACAGGAGGAGTAAGGTGCTATAACTGTGGAAAGATAGGGCACATGTCTTGGGAATGTCCCGAGAAGAAGAAGGAAGGAGGAGAAGCTCACATTTCAGAACCATGACGAAGAGATGTTGAAGCAGAAGGAGCAGAGGATAGAGCATCCCTAATGTTGATAAAAGTTCTCTTAAAACCAGAAGAAGAAATTGAAAAATGAATGCAGAGAAACAGTCTCTTCACGACAAATTGCAAGACTAAGGGTAAAGTATGCAAGGTGATCATTGACAGTGGGAGTACTGAAAACCTAGTATCCACAAAGATGGTGGAGAAATTGGAGCTGAAGACAACTGCACATCCAAGGGCATATAAAGTCTCGTGGATGCAAAAAGGACACCAGGTAATGATCACTAAACAATGCCTGGTTGAAATTAAAATAGGAGGAATACAAAGATGAAATCCCATGTGATGTAATTCCCATGGATGTATGCCACATTTTGTTGGGAAGACCATGGAAGTTTGACAAAAATGTCATTCATGATGGAAGAAAGAATACATATACATTGGAGAAGAATGGTAGGATGCATATGTTTCTACCAATGGAGGAGAAGAGAGTGAAAGAGGAAGCCAACACAAGCATACTTCTCATGAGTGGGAAGGAAATCCTGAAAGAAGTCAAGGAAGAACAAGAGATGAAGTTTGTTGTGGTGAGGAAGCCCAGAGTCATCCTCACAAGTACATCGGTGGATGATTTACCTGAAGAAGTTTAGGATTTGTTGGATAATTTTGTTGATATAGTGGTGGAGGAGCTACAAAACTCATTATCACCCATCAGGATTATCAGTCATCATATCGAATTGATACCAGGAGAAAGCCTACCAAACAAAGCAGCGTAAAGATTAACACCTCAAGAGAATGAGGAGGTGAGGAACCAAGTCCAAGAGTTGTTGGATAAGGGTTTAGTTAGAGAAAGTTTGAGCCCATGCACAGTACCAACTGTGTTAAGCCCAAAGAAAGATGGAGGATGGAGAATGTGCACAGACTTGAGAGTCATCAATAAGATCACCATCAGGTACAGATTTCCTTTACCGAGAATGGATGACTTAATGGATTGCTTAAGTGGAGAAAATTTATTTTCTAAGATAGATCTAAAAAGTGGATATCACCAGATCAGGATAAGAGAAGGTGATGAATGGAAAACAACCTTTAAGATGAATGAAGGTCTGTATGAGTGGTTGGTTATGCCATTTGGATTAACGAATGCCTCGATCACTTTTATGAGGCTGATGAACAAAATTCTAAAAGATTTCATTGGTAAGTTGGTGGTTGTATATCTGGACGATATACTGATTTTTAGCAAGACTAAAGAGGAGCATTTGAAACACCTAATGCTAGTAATGAGGAGGCTATAGTAGGAGAAGATGCTGATCAATCTGAAGAAGTCCTCTTTTATGAAGACAGAGCTCATTTACTTGGGTTTTGTGATCTCTTCAAATGAACTGAAGATGGATCCAAAAAAGGTGAAAGCAATCAAGGAATGGCCATCACCAAGGAGCATGTTCGAAGTAAGGAGCTTTCATGGTTTAGCAAGTTTCTACAGAAATTTTGTTAGAGAATTCAGTGGAATTTGTGCACCAATGATGGATACAGTGAAGAAGCGACACAAGTATTTTAAATGGACAGAGGAGGATGAAAGGAGCTTCAATATACTGAAGGAGAAGATAACAGAATTACCAATTCTGATCTTGACAAATTTTGGGAAGACATTTCAGGTAAGATGTGACACAAGTGGAGTTGCAATAGGAGCATTTTTGAGTCAAGATGACAGACCTATTGCCTATTTTAGTGAGAATCTGAATGAGACTAAGAGGAAATACTCCACATATGACAAGGAGTTCTATGCCATAATTCAAGCATTGAAGAAATGGAGGCATTATCTTGTCCCTCAAGAGATTGTATTATACAACGATAACCAAGCTTTACAATTCATAACCCGACAAGAAAAACTAAATCAGAGGCATGCAAAATGGGTTGAATTTATGCAAAATCTTACTTTTTTCATAAAACATATTGATGGGAATACTAACAAAGTTGTTGATGCATTAAGCAGGAGATGTTTAATTCTGCAAGAATTCTAGGTGGAGACCTTGGGGTTTGAACACCTTAAGGATATGTATTGTGATGATACAGATTTCAAGGAGGCCTACGAAGAATGTACAAGCCCTGTAATGAGAGATATAATTCAGTGGACAGAGTATATGGTTCAGGAAGGATTGTTGTTCAGAGGAAATCAATTGTGTATACCAAGATGCTCAATGAGGGACAATCTTCTGAAGGAGAAGCATAGTGGAGGATTGGCTGGACATTTCGGCCATGATAAAATGTTTTCAAAGTTGAGTAGTTCATACTATTGGCCAGGTATGATAACAAAGGTGATAAATTTTGTGAACAAATGTAGGATTTGCCAACATGCAAAGGGGAAAAGACAGAACACTGGATTGTATCAAACATTGCCAATACCAGAGAGGCCTTGGGATGCAATAAGCATGGATTTTGTTTTGGGATTGCCAAGAACACAAAGGGGATTTGATTCCATATTTGTGGTGGTGGATAGGTTTTCAAAGATGGAACATTTCATCCCATGGTAGGAGATCAGTGATGCAACACATGTTGCAAATTTGTTTTTCAGAGAAGTTGTGAGACTTCACGGTCTACCCAGGAGCATTGTCTCAGACAGAGACACAAAATTTGTTGGTCTCTTTTGGAGGATGTTGTGGAAGAATATGGGGACAAATTTTTTATTCAACTCATCTTATCACCCTCAAACAGATGGGCAGACTGAAGTGGTAAATAGAATTTTGGGGAATTTATTAAGGAGTCTAGTTACTGAACATCATAACCAGTGGGATCAGATTCTGCCACAAGAAGAATTTGCATACAATGACTCACAAATATGAGCATTGGAAGGAGTCCATTCCAAATACTCTATGGAATGCAACCCAGGGGAGTTTATGAGTTGAGAGACTTGGAACAAGGAGATATCAGAAGCTCTGGAGCAGAGGATTTTGCTGCTAAAATGTAGAGTCTCCATAGTCAGATCAAAGAACAATTACAGAGTTCTAACAAAAAATACAAGCACAGAGTTGATCAACATCACAGGGAACTTCAATTTGAAGTGGGAGATCAGGTTTTATCACATCTCAGGAAGGAAAGGTTCCCTAGGGGAACATATAAGAAATTGAAGATGAAGAAGATAGGACCCTGTAAGATCTTGAGGAAGTTTGATGCAAACACCTATGAGATCGAGCTACCAGATGGTGCAAGAATTTCACCCATATTCAATGTCTCAGACCTTTACCCTTATAGGAAAGATGACATAGAAGGATCATAAGATCAAGGAAAGATTCAGTGTGAGAAGCAGATGCCTGTGGCAGAGAAGCTACAGAAGGAGAAGATTATGGATCAGAGGATTGGCAAGAAGACCAGGAGGAAGACTTATTTTGAGTATCTAGTCAAATGGAAGGGATTCCCAATAGAAGATTCCAGTTGGGAAAACAAAGCTGCTATCCAAAAGCAGGGAAAGTCAGTAGAGGAGCTCATGGACAGGAGTCCATGAATTTTTGTCAAGGGAAGTATGATGTAAGAGCATCATTGGCAAGTGAATATAGGCGAGACCACTCAACACGTGAGAGTTCTTCCAGAACTTCAATGTGGGCAGTTACAACCGATTTTGGAATCTGCCTCCACTCAGCGCTGGAATTCACCTTTGGAGGCACGCTTGAACTGGTGCCAAATTTTACCCTTTGAGGCAAGTTTTGAAATTTTAAATAGAGCAGGAGTTTCCACTTCGGCTCTAGAATGTGATTGAACTAAGATAGCATAGGATGAATTTTAGAGTAGGCAAGTAGCTAGGGGAAACCCTAGAAACATTTTTGAGTTATGTGAAAGTTTGTACACCCAGTTAGAGAGAGCTGCAATACAAAGATAAATTAGTTGTAAGAGAGAACTGCGAGTTAGCATGAGATATCGGTTTTTTGAGTTACTGTAATTTTGAATGTATTATGTAGCCATTGGGCACTTGTGAATATAACAGAATGGAAAATTGATCCAAATGTAAGGTGTGTGGACTGTGTGCATTTTCCTATCATTTTTGTTTACATGAACAAGTGGATGGAATTGTGAGTTTTTCCAGTTTCAATTATTTTTCTTCATTGGAAGCTCTGCAAGGTGTGCATCGAGCCAGAGAGGAATGCAAGGAGATCAGGAGGAATTTCTCTGTGAGAAATATCATGGATCTGAGTTATCGAAATCCCTCAAACGCAAGGAGTGCACGGGATATCGAAGTCTGAACCAGACAAAACTTAGGAGGGATAATGCTTCGAAAAGTGTTATCGAGATCTAGGAACTCATTCCCTGGAAGGAACGAAGAAAAAGTCTTCAAAGACTTAAGAAATATTCTAAATATGAAGTGAGTAAAAGCTTAGGAGGAAGAACATTGTTGAGCATTGGATCATGGCGGAAGATCCCGCATATTTTCCGATTTGAGGGAGAAGCGCGGGCTTTAATGTTGCGTAGATACGGGAAGGGAGACCCTGAAGATCTGAATGGACGGTGGAGAGCCCTTGAGGAGAAACGTTAAAACCCCGCCAGCCGTTGGATAAGGTGGAGTTGCGAGGAGGTTAGCGGAGAGGGATTTTTGATGTCCAAAGCTCAGGAGGAATAGTGACCATCGATCTCAAATAGATTTGGATCGTTGGTCCATTTCGCGATTTTGGGTACCGTGAGTTGGAAGGACAGAGATCCTTGTCTCTCAAAACCCCGAATCGTGAAATCATGAAATAACGATTCGACGTGAACCGTCAATCATAGGTAGCTCTGGACCATTGGTCCGTTTCATGATTTTGGGTATCACGAGTTGGAAGGATAGAGGTCCTTGTCTCCCAAAACCCTGAATCGTGAAATAGTGAATTAGCGAGGTTGGACGTGGACTGTAGATCCCAAGGATTATTGTGAGCCATTGATCGAACACCAAGGCACTTCGACGTTTCAACATTTCGACATTTTGGCAACTGCGGATTCCAAGGAGCAGAGATATCCCTTGCACCCATATTTCGCGAAACGTGAAAACCCGAAAGAATAGGCGCTGGGACATTTCAGCATTTTAGCAACTGGGGATTCCAAGAAGCAAAGATATCCCTTGCATTCTGATTTCGTGAAACGCGAAAACCCGAAGGAATAGATGCTGGGATATTTCGGCATTTCGGCAACTAGGGGTTCGAACGACAAAGGGACATGATGCTTGACTTGTAAAGTCCCGGTCCATGATATTTCGACATTTCGGCGACCGGGGATTCGAAGGAAAAAGGAACAGGATGCTTGACTTGTGAAGTTCTAGTCTACGACAAGTTCCCTTTTTGGCTTAGCGCAAGGTCACGACTCTTGGTTGTGTGTTGTGGGAGCTCATGCTTGGTGCTTGGAAAAGCCAACTCAACATTTGTGGGGGACCTATGTGTTCGTTCGAAGGATTCCAGTTTGGAACCAGGAGAGCCATTTCGGCTCCGAAATCAGAAGATCTTGACTGGGAGGTTGTGCAACCCTTAAGAGGGATAGGGGGCCTGCATCATGTGGCATAATAGGAGGTCACTGGGGAAAGATAGTACACATTGGGAATTGTTAGGGTGGTCAATTGGTGGAATTTTTTATGATTGGAAAGCTGATATAAAGTGGAATCCAAGCTCACAGATCAAAGTTTGATAAGTTGAGAATCAATTATCTAAAGTGGTTCATGGATAAACCTTTCATCGTATCTCCAAGGATTAATTTTGAAGTTAGTGTGCACCTTATTCGAGAATTTATGGCTTTGGGGTACACTATACCAGCAATATTAAAATAAGGAGTAGTGTAATTGTTGATGACACCATTTTCATTAAAATTGGTTGACTTGAACAACTAAATCAAAATTATTTGCAGGTGCATTGCTTTTCTCTCTTTTTTCTTGAATGTAGATTCTAAATGTTTTATATCTTTCTATCATAATTGGCCTTCAATAAATTGCATTAATTTCCTTTTATTTACATCGACATTGCATCCAAAATCATAGATTCACATTAGTTGGTAACTAATCACATAAATGAACCAATGGAGAGTTAAGTGATTATGTACTTTGATCGAAGCAATTATGATGCATACCATTGTTATTAGTTTATAACTTGGCATGATGATGATAAATTTGGAAATTTTGTAAGAAACATATACTGAATTTTTTTGAGCATATCTCAGTATCCTTTTTGTTTTCTCATGAGATAGATACTATCAAATTGATTGTTGGAGAAGGACTTTTCCTTAATACACAACTTTGATATTTATGAAATTATGATTGAAGATTTATCATACCTTTCTGGTGGACAAGGAGTTAATCCCAACCTATTGATCAATAAATGTGTATTTTTTGAATTATAATATCTCCTTTTATCTCAAGGATACCATTAAGGGATTTCAAAGTATATTTGTGTTAAAATAATGGTCAACATATATTTTTTCCTCATATACAAGATCCTTGCTGAACATGAGAAATAGATACTTTTATGATATCTTTGAGAAATGGTGCCATGCTTTGAGATAGTTATTTCTTAGGAGTGTGAATTTGTGTCACATTGAATGCTTTGGGAACAAAATACATTGTTGGAAAATGGGAAAAGTAAGAGGGAATATCCCTAAAAATCTAATTGTTTTGGGTGAGATCACTTCAGGATTTCTTAGTATGAATTTTGTATAATGTTTTTGAATGTATGAAAAGAAGGTCATTCAAAATCACACTAAACCACAATAAAACACATTGAATTGATTCTCTTCCAGCCTTCGAATTTTTTTTTATGAATTTGAAAGAGGCTTGCAAAAAAGTTTTCATGTATTAAGTGTGAATATACACATATATTAGATATTTAGTTTAATAAATGCACTATCCTTTGTCACTGTATTTTAGGAGATAAGGTTGTAAATATTTTGTTACTAGATTAATCCTTTGTTTTCATGGTTTACACTTCATTGCATGAGAAAAAATCCATAGTAATTTATGTGATCATGGAGTTTTCTTAGTGCGTGAGAATGTAGTTCCAACAACCTTTGCTTACTCTGATTACAATCTTGTAAAAGTCTTCTACGCTCTACCTAACTTAAATGTTATCTATATGGTGAGTATGCAAAGTGATCGATATAGTAATATTTCCTCCTTATGGTAACAACACTATGTCATGATTTGTGATACTCAGTCTAAAAATTAACATCACTAGAACGAGAGAAAGTTTACATAACCTTACTTTGTATAAAATATATTATTCCAATTCCATTATTACTCAATTCAAATTTCACTTTTCAATTCCTAGAAGTAAAGAGCATTTTCACATGGAGGACTATAAAATGAAGATCTATTGAATGTGCAATTGTCATGGTAGTCATATCAAGCCTTGATATCATATTAAGATCCCAATAATTTCCAATGTAACAAATAAAATTTTGTGTCCGTAAATCTACTATTTATGAAAACACAAAGTAGACTTTAGAAAGTTAGGTATCTTTCTCCTTGATATCCAAGAAAGATTTATTCAACACATTTTTTCTCTAGTCCCATCTTGGAACCATGATTGTTGCAAATTACAACGATGAAATGATATAATTGGAAAAAACATTGTTAGAGTTAATATTTGAAGTTCTTGGACTCCATCTTGAGGCCATAAAAAAATCTTATGGAGAATATGAATATAAATTAATGTAAAATTATTATCTAATATTCCCTCAACTTGAATTGATATTGAGATTACGGAGGAACACAAATCCTCGACTCATAACTATAGTGTTACAAGATGGAATTGGTGGATTGCAAGTTAACTAAAGATTTGTTAAGGGTGAAATCACAGAGTTGGGTAACACTTTCGTGAGAATCTAACCTCCAAAATTTTGAAAAACATTTTTTCAGCCGAACTAATAGTATTGTTCACCTGAAAGAATTTTTTTTCGGACGAAAGGTGGAACGTCAAATTGAACGGTACACTAACGGTATCCTTGGTTTGCGTGTAAATATTTGGTCGGACGGATTTTTTCCATCTGACAATATTCTTTCGGCTGAAAGATATTTTGGTCGAAACAATCTTTCGGTCGAACTAGTTGTCGGTCGAAATATCTTTTGGCCGAAAGATTGTTCCGCTAAAACATCTTTCGGCCGAAAGAAGGTTTATATATCAACCACACATCAACATTCAAATGTTTTTCTAACCTTTTGGCATTTGTGAGCGCTCCTTCGTGATTGTGAGCATTGGTGTTTGTGAGCGTTCACGAGTGTTGGCGGGCGTTCCTGCGGGTTGTTGGCAGGCGTTGTGTTGGTTGATCTGTTGGCAGGTGTTGTGTTGGTTGGGCTGTTGTGTTGGAGGGCATTCGGCGGGCCAAGCTTCAGGTATGTAACCGTAAATTTTTTATTTCATTTTTAATTTTAATTTTAATTTAATTTTTAAATTAAAATTTAGTTTTGGTGGCAGCCTCTATGGCCATAGGGATGCCCCCCCACGGCCAAGTCACAGTCCAATGGACTGTGACTTGGCCATGGGGCCAGCCCTGTGGCCAAACCTTGATATCAAGATGAATAGCTAGAGAAATTTCACTAGTTTATTGCAAATATCACACATAGAGAGAGTGCTAACATTATTGGTCATGAAAATACGTATCATAAACTACATTCTTTATAATTTTATTAATTTTGTATTTCTAATGCTAGTGTTAATGTTTAGGAAACCTTGCAAATATAGGCATCCTTTTTTTGACATTTCATACCAAATCAATTTGGTTCATCATTATGAAAAAATTGATTTGTGAAGAGACAATTTGAATACATGTTTATATTAATATGAAATTAATTCATTCATCATTATAAAGGAATTGAATTATGAAGACAGAATTTGATTACATATTTTTATTAATATGAAATTAATTAAAATAATTATCTAAATTCTGAAAGTAAATATAGTAAAAGAAAAAAGTTTAGTTTTATGTCTAGGTTAATATTATTTTTAAATTTAAATTTAATTTAAATTTATAATTTTAACACTAACTTTAATTTTAATTTATTTTTCTAAAATTTTATTACAATTTTATTTAAAAAAATCACTTTCAATTAGAATTTTAGATTTATATTTGTAAGTATGAATGCAAAAAACAACTTACAAATACTAAGTGTAATTTTTATTTATTTATTTAATTAATCCGACAATTATTATTTATATGATTGTTTCTTGTAAAATGAAACTTATAAATTTTAAATATAAATATAATTACATGCAATTACTTATAACTAACTTAAAATTAAT
>SNQJ01S0052790.1:53846-71338 GCA_010110895.2 Picea sitchensis | reverse complement strand
TAAGGATAAAGAAGTGAAACCAGAGGTAAGCAACATTGTAATTCTCATGAGTGGGAAGGAACTTCTTAAGGAGGTTAAGAAGAAGGAAGACACACAATTCATTGTGGTCAGGAAGCCTATAATTGTTTTGACCAATACAAGAATGGATGATTTACCAGAGGAAATCCAGAAGTTGCTGAAAGAGTTTGCTGATATAGTAGTGGACAAACTACCTTGTTTGTTGCCATCGATTAGAAGTATAAGTCATCACATTGATCTTATACCTGGATACAGTTTACCAAACAAAGTATCGTACAGGTTGACGCCGCAGGTGAATGAAGAAGTCAAGAGGCAGGTCTAGGATTTAATGGACAAAGGATTGATACGAGAAAGCTTGAGTCCATGCACTGTTCCAACATTGCTCAGCCCAAAGAAAGATGGAGGCTGGAGAATGTGTATAGACTCAAGGGAAATCAACAATATTACCATCAGATACAGATTTCCATTGCCAAGAATGGATGATTTGATGGATTGCTTGAGTGGAGCAAAGTATTTTTCAAAGATTGATTTGAAAAGCAGATATCATCAAATTCGAATTAGAGAAGGTGATGAATGGAAGACAACATTCAAGACGAATGAGGGGATGTACGAATGGATTGTCATGCCATTTGGTTTAACAAATGTGCCCAGTACTTTCATGAGATTGATGAATGAAGTCCTGAAGGATTTCATAGGGAAATTCGTCATTGTATATCTTGACGATATACTAATTTTCAGCAAGACAGAAACAGAGCACTTGAAGCATTTGACTACAGTAATGAGAAGGTTGCAGCAAGAGAAGTTGCTGATAAATGTGAAGAAATCATCATTTATGAGGACATAACTCATTTATCCGGGTTTTGTTATCTCTGCAGATGAGCTGAAAATGGATCTGGATAAGGTAAAAGCGATTAAGAATTGGCCATCGTCGAAAAGTGTGTTTGAAGTTCAAAGCTTCCATGGTTTAGCTAGTTTCTACAGGAAATTTATAAGAAATTTCCGTGGAATTAGTTCACCGATGATGGATACGGTGAAGAAAAGACATAAATCTTTTCACTGGAAAGAAGAAGCAGAGAAAAGTTTTAATCTACTAAAGAGGAAGATTACTGAACAACCAATTTTGGTGTTGCCAGACTTTAGCAAGACATTCCAGGTCAAATGTGACGCTAGTGGATTTGCAATTGGAGCGGTCTTTAGCCAAGATGACAGACCGATTACATACTTCAGTGAAAAACTGAATGAAGCGAAGGTTAAGTACTCCACATATGATAAAGAGTTCTATGCGGTCATAGAAGCGTTGAAGAAATGGAGGCATTATTTGGTTCCTAAAGAGTTTGTTTTGTATAGTGACAATCATGCCTTACAATTCGTGACTCAATAGGAGAAGTTGAACCAAAAGCATGCAAAATGGGTTGAATACATGCAGAATTTTACTTTTGTAATTAAACATATTTATGGAACTGCTAACAAAGTTGTTGATGCTTTGAGCAGGAAATGTTTGCTTATGCAGGAATTTAGAGTCAAGACTTTGGGTTTTAATAACCTCAAAGAAATGTACAGAGACGATCCATATTTTAAAGAGGCATATGAGGCATCTGAGAATCCAATTCTAAGGGACAGAAGCTAGTGGACCGAATATATGATCCAAGATGGATTATTATTCAGGGGCAATCAATTATGTATTCCAAAATGCTCCATGAGGGAGAATCTACTAAAAGAAAAACACAGTGGAGGATTGGCCGGACATTTCGGTCATGAAAAAACGTTCTCAAAATTGAATGGCTCATATTTTTGGCCAGGGATGAGGAAAAATGTCAATAGATTTGTGGACAGATGTAGAATTTGTCATCACACAAAGGGAAAAAGGCAGAACACAGGGTTATACCAGCCACTACCCATACCTGAGAGGCCATGGGATGCAGTGAGCATAGATTTTATATTGGGGCTGCCAAGGACACAAAGAGGATTTGATTCAATCTTTGTGGTCATAGACATATTTTCAAAGATGGCACATTTCGTACCATACCAGAAAACCAGTGATGCAACTCATATTGCGAACCTGTTTTTCAAAGAAGTCGTCAGACTTCACGGCTTGCCAATGAGTATTGTTTCAGATCGAGATACCAAGTTCTTGGGACATTTCTGGAGAACTTTATGGAAGAAGCTAGGGACAAACTTGTCATTTATCTCAGCTTATCATCCTTAGACAGATGGGCAGACATAAGTTGTGAACATGAGCTTGGGAGATTTTCTGAGGAGCCTAGTGACTGAACACCACAATCAGTGGGATCACATTCTGCCACAGGTGGAATTTGCTTACAATGATTCACTCAACAGAAGCACAGGGCAGAGTCCATTCCAAATTGTATATGGAATGTAGCCAAGAGGAGTTTCTGAATTGAAAGATTCGGAACAAGGTGAATTCAGAAGTGCTAGTGCAGAAGACTTTGTGGAAGCAATAAAGGAGCTTCACAACCGAGTTAAGGAACGATTGCAGAGTTCGAGTCAAGAGTACAAGCGCAGAGAAGATCAACACAGGCGAGAAATTAAATTTGAATTTGGTGATCTGATTATTTCACATCTGAGGAGGGAAAGGTTCCCAAGGGGAACATATAACAAGCTGAAGATGAAAAATATTGGACCATGTAGGGTCGCAAAGAAATTTGGGGCAAAAGCATATAAGATTGAATTACTCGATGGGATTGGAATTTCACCGATATTCAATGTTGTGGATTTGTACCCTTACAAAGCTGAAGAATCAGGTGCATAGGATGAATGACAAGAAATTCAATGGACAAAACAAATGCTTGTAGCTAAAAAGCCACAGATGGAAAGTATAATTGACAAGAGAATCAGCAGGAAGACCAGGAGGAAAGAGTATTTTGAATACTTGGTCAAATGGAAGGGACACCCAATTGAATATGCCAGTTGGGTGGATGAAGAAGAAATTCAGAAGCATGGAAAGACCATGCAAGAGCTCATGAACAGGAGTTCATGAAAATTTTCAAGCGAGGGAGTATGATGCAGGAGCATCTTAAGCAGCCAAGCGAGCGTGAAGGCAGAAACCAGCCGGGACAAGTGCCAACGCATTTTGCACATGCTAAAATGTTTTGAAATGCTTTGAGAAGATTAAGAAAGATATTAATGTAACAATTAAAGGAAAGTGTACTTGCATTTATGTATAAGTGTTGTAAACAGATATTGAGTAATCTGCTCTCATCTGTCAATGTAAAAGGCATTTAAGACAGTTAATGAAAGTAGGGGACTTTGATTAATTAGATTAGACGGTTTAGGAACAAGGAGGGAAAACGGATATAGACACCCTCATCTTTAGATCATTGTATAATTAGAGATTGTATCATTAAGCACATTAGCATAGAGCAGAAGAGAAGAAGGAAGCTATAGTAGGGAGCTGTATAGAAGAGCCCATGTACAGAAACTTTGAATTAATATATGGAGCTTTGAATAAGATTCATGGTGTCATGATACTCTCTGTTTATATATGCTGAATGGTATGCTTATAGATGGTCTATTCTCTCTGTTATGCATTTACTTTGATACTGAGTTGAATGTATGATTTCATGTTGAATGTTTGAAGTCTGAGAGAGAGAGAAAGAGAATGAGTTTCAATTGTTTCTCTTCCTAAGTGAGAGAAAATTCCTGCAAGGAGTGCATTGACAAGGGTTCAGAGTCTACCTCTGAAAGCTCAGGAGAGATATCGTTGTTCTAATTCTAGTAGAAGTGCAGGTGAAGCATAGAAGTCGTGCAAGGTGTGCGCAGGCTAGCTGAGACCTTAGAGGTTATTAACTAAGGTTGGAAGGAGGAAGGATTGATGTTGCAAAGAGTGCACAGAGTTGAGAGTTCAAATACTTAGAAGTATTTGAAGGATTTCCGCAAGGAGTGCGTGCAAGAGCCCTTTTGGAGGTTTGAATTTACATCAAGTGAAAGCTCAGAAGGGTAAGCGTATTTGAAGTGTTCAGGAGAAGATGGTGCGAGTTCGTTTGTAGAAGCCAAGTTTAGACGAGGAACATTGGTTCAGTGACGCAGAAGTCTTCAAGGAGGAAATTGGACGGTCGAAATTCTCCATGGAGAACTCGCGAGATTGCGAGGACCGTAGGATCTAGAGAAGTTGAAAGGTGGATAGTGGTTGGACGAACCCATCACTTTGGTCTCCATATTCAACGAGGACCGTTGATCGTGTTCAGGTAGAGTGGTGGATCAGTTCTCAAACTCGGGGTTTCGCGAGTTCGGAGGGCGGACCAAATCCTTTGGTTGCGCGAATAACCAAGTAGCGAGGAGATTTGAACCGTTGGATCCAGACATAGAGGAGCCATTGGATCAGAACTCCATGGATTTATCGCGTATCGGGAGTTCAGGACTTGGAGGAATCACTTTGAACTGCAGAAGTTGCAAAGTGGCAAGAGCCGATAGCTCGTGTGAATGTGGCACATCTGTCAGGTGGGGACCATAAGGGTGACAGGTGGCGTGTACTCAGTGCATTAGAGGGGTCAACCCATAATTGACCTATCACATCTCGGGATTTCGTGGAGGAAGAGCACGAAGGCTCGACACTCTAACTCATGAACTTGCGAAGTTGCGAGAGACGCCTATGTAAGGACCAGATAGTGGTCGTATAAGAAGTGTAAGGCTCACGCCTAGGGTTAATCTACACAGGGTGAGTTTTACAAAGGACCTGTGGATTCTTTGGACATTCCAGCGACAAAGGAGCCATTTCGGCTCAAGGGGACTTTAGAGTGATCCTGGAGCGGATCTCGGCCTGAGGGTTCGGGGGTCTGCGTCAATTTATCTTCTCATAAAAAGAACTTAAATATAATACTGTTATGATTTATTTGTTCTTTATAACCAAAGATTTTGACCACAGTAATGCACAATAAATCACAGTAAACATTCAAATCATCATATTTATCACAAAGAAGTAAAAGCTAGAACTTGGGAAGACCACACGTTGAAGACTTTGTTCCTCCCAACCTTAGACTAGAGTCTCTATCAACCTATGTCACCCCCGAGCTGAGTTTAGAATCCAAGGGGCTTCTTACATGGCTTCTTGTAGAATTCTGAGTACCATTTTGTTGTGTATAATATTATAAAATTGTTGTGTCTAGTCAATCCAGTGTGTAGCCTCCTCGAGCTCTCAGTTCGCAACCTAGGAATGACATCCCATTCCTTTGTGATGACTTATTTTTATTTTTCCTAGGACTTGTGACACATTTCTTGAGCCTCCTGCTCACTAACCACCTGTCAAATTCAATTCTACACATGTTCACAGATTCTCCTATAAATATGGAATGTTTTTTTTTTCTTGAAGTTGAGTTAAATCCACAACTTGTCTCAGCCTGCTGCGACTTGGCCAACCCATTTGGATTCCTAACTCCTTCTTTAACAAATGCTTCAACGTTTGCCCCTTTTTCCACATGTGTTTATTTTCATAAAATAATAAGGTTTTACAATTCATATTTGGTCAATCCGCCAAATTTTATTTTGGAAAAATAATTAAAATTCTAAAATAAAAATGATTAAAAATTCAAGTCGTAGGGTATCACACCTGTGGTGGTTCCCATTTTTTTTACCATCTCATTGTTTAAGACTAGCTTGATACCTTGGGCCTTCCCTTATATAATGGGGACCCCCATATTCCCAACACCCTATTTGACCTTGACTTTGACTTTTTGTTTGACCTTGATCTCAAGCATCATGTACCCTACCTTTACCACCTATTCCTCTTAAGTAAGATTGATCCATTTATCTTCCCTGAGGTACCCCAAAGATTAAGTTGGAAACCCTAGATATGTTTTTCTATATTTTATAGAATCCATACCTATGCCCCCACACTTTTATGACCCTATCTTTGAAGGGTTCTTTAAAGGTCTAAAAAATATGCAATTGACCTTTCATATCAATCATATTTTGAGCCCACCTAGCTAGACTTGTTGTTGTTTCCATGGTGGTCGGTTTCGACATGAAAACTTTGGCTCAAACTAAAGGATCAATCCCATGAAGGAATCTTTCATCTTGTCATTATTGTCTTCCATATAGTCCACAGGATGAACTAATGTGAAGAATTATACTTCATAATATTCTATTGGTCTACCATTTTGTCTAACTGCATGGAAGGCACCTATGTGTTGGTGTTTGTATTCATCTAATTGGTGTTGAGTCCTAAATTCTTCCTTGCACATATTCCAAGTAACTTTAAAGAGAGTTACTTACAACTTAGTCTCTTCATCTACTCATCATAACAGGGCTTCCACTTTAAGGAGAATCGTTGTTCTTTGTGCCTTTTCTGCAATAGTGTATGTATTAAAACTAAGTGTTTGCTTAACACCTATCACCCAAGATTTTGTTGCCTGACCCCCATATTGGCCTATAACGTATAGTAATTTGCATTTTTAAACCTTTTTCATAATATCTAGGGGCACTCTTATCTCATAGACATTGGAGAAAATGTCTTGGTCCTATATTTATTTCTACTCTAACTCCTCTCTCGACCCTCGTAAATGTTTGGATTTTGACCTTAACTGACAACCCGACCTTTAAGGATGTTGGTCATTTCTTCTATGGAAAATAGTATGACCTACTTGGTTAAGGTTCTAATGTCAAGAATGAATTGTAGTTTCCTTTGACACTTAGAGGTCATAGGTACTCCTCAAAGTTGCAAGACAAATTTTTAGTTCTATGCTTTTAGTTTTCATAGATAAAGCTTCCTATTATTTTTCAATGTTCTATGCTTTTAGTTTTCATAGATAACAAAATCATATGCATTTCAACCATTCATAACATAACCAACCACAACACTTCTTAAAATAATCAACCCGAGTGTATGAAAATGTGATCGAGCGGGTACAATATAAAAAATGTGAGCTGTGGATACTATGCAAAACTTACAAACTTAATATCTAAGTATACTTAGGATTAATATGTGATCGAGCGGGTACAATATAAAAAATGTGAGCTATGGATATTATGCAAAACTTACAAACTTAATATTAATATTAATAAATGTACACAAGGGCCATGAAAGTCAAAATTTGGGTAAGGTACTTTTTAAGTCACACTACATAAATTCAATAACCTTTTTTATAAAAAAATTTACATAAATTCAATAACTTTTTTTATAAAAAAATATGATTATTAAATCAATGAAAATTTAAAAAATATTAATTAATTTTATGATCATCCAAATTTGAAAATTCAAATACCCAAGCTTTTATAAAAACCACTTATAATTTATATATTATAATATATTAATAANAAAAATCTAAACACATTCTATTTAAATGTACATATCATTCTCGGCATATATATAAACTACCAAACTCTACTACATAAATAGATAGATAATATTTTAATTAATTACATTATATAATTTAAATATAAAAATATTTTTATAAATATATAATATACGTGGTTGAATTTTATTTAACTCTTTTTCTTTTTGCACAGTTTTTTTTATTATCAAAATACATTGCAGTCAAAATCAAACATAAATCAAAGGACCCGCATGTCAATTGACTTCAAAGGCGATATACAAAATGGGAATTAAATGTTAAATATCTAAATATTTGGGTTTTGAAATTTATAAGTGTGTTAAAATTGTAGTAAAATGGAATTTAAATGTTAAATATCAAAATATTTGTGATTTGAAATTTATATATGTGTTAAAATTGGAGCATGAGCACTTATAAAAGGTTGTATGTTAATTGAGAAATCAAAATTTAACATAAACCAAAAAATTTAAATGTTAACAATTGACAACAAAAACAATATATAAAATGGGATTTAAATGTTAACTATTCAAATATTTGTGATTAGAAATTATATATATATATATATTAATCAATTAAGATTAAAATTGGAGCATAAGGAAATGGACTTTACAAAAAAAAATAGTGACTAAAAAAAATATTTGTTATATCTATATATATAAAATAATTAAAATTAAAATTGGAGCACGAGCACCTATAACCTATAAGGGGTTGTAAGTTAATAAGGAAATGGGTTTTACATAAAAGATAGTGACTAAAAAAAGAGATGCATAAACAAATGCATGGTGAGTTAGGTAAGGAAGTTTCCAACAATTTAGTAACTAAGTGTAAAAAGAGAAGACAACCATGAATTTGTTGTGTTATGGTAAATCTCATTTATGTGTCTATTTCCATGAACAAACTGAATAACTTGATAATGATTATAAGGGGTTCCTAATATCATTGTTTGCTAAATCTCATTTGTATGTCCATTTCCATGAAAAAACCCTTCATGTTTAAAAAGATAACTTGATATTGATCATAAGGGTATTCTTAATATCATTGATGTCTAAAAAGATCACTTGATATTGATCATAATGATATTCTTAATATCATTGTTTGACAAAAGAGTAAGTTTATGTTGGGGTTATGCACTACCCCATTATAAAATGTTGTGTTTTTTAATAATAAAATATTATTATAAAATATAAAATTATATAGAGAATTATAATATAGTTTATAATAGTTTTACTAGTGAATAGGATATAAATAGTTATCTCCATCCAATGTGGTTAGTTTTTAGTTAAAAAAAACTTTTAGTTTAAAAAATGTTCAAACTTATGAATAAGTTGCATCCATTGCTAGAACTCATGAAATTGTTGAAATATTGTAATATTTATATTTTATGAATACTTCTCATATCATTATTCTAAGTGGATTTAGAATTCATGAAATTGTTGGAATATTGTAATATTTATATTTTATGAATACTTTTGATATCACTATTCTAAGTGGAATTATCGCATTGTTTGATATGCAAGTTCACTGAAATATTGATGTTCTAGCCCACGAGCAGTGCTAGTCTCTTGCCAGATTAGATTGATATCATGAAATCGGTAAGTGAGATCATGGTTAGCAGAGCTGACACTTCTCAAAGATCTTTAGATTGTATTTGGTACAGAGCTACTGGAGCTTGGATACCTTCTGACTTCAGGGACCAACCGGATAAGTGATTTGGCTGAAGATGTCTTGGTGTTCAAGGATTTGACATCTCTCGAGTCGAAGTTAACCAGTACTGAATCCAAGTCCTTTGTTATTTTTTAGACTCTACATGCTACATGCTACTCTTCAACAGTATTTCTTTTGCATTAATTAAGCCATCAATAACTTTAAACCTGAGTGGAATTATTCTTGCAATTGAACTAAACCTACTTTAAACCTGAGTGGAATTATTTCTGCAATTGAACTAAACCTTTTTTGTAGATAGACTAGCATATTTTAAAGAAAAGCACTCACTGCAATTGAAGTATAAATGTATTTCACACTTGGTAGTTGACATTGAAGTATAAATGTAAGGCACACTTGGTAGTTGCAAGTGGTGAAATTTCCCATCGAACAAATATGAATTCATGATGAGAAACATAAAAGAGACATACCAAATCTCATCCACATGGATATGTTATTGAAAGTTTGCTAGTATGTAGCATGCTAGTGACTTTTCACTGCAACCACTAATGGCTTCACATCAATGTCTTGTGCATTATCAACTGAACTGATCTTGCAAAACCCGTAGTTGTCATGGTAGTGGCTTCAACCTGCAACTAAGCTTGCTCAAAATCCTCGAGGATCCATCGAATGCTGGCCTGTGTATTCCAATAGTCAACCATTGGGTTCACTAAAACAAAGCAAACTGAAAACCTAAAGAAACCTCGACCAACTTTATTTTTCCCACCACAAGTTTATGACCGCGAACAATTAACCAACTTTATTTTTCCCACCACGAGTTTATGACCACGAAAAATTAACCAACTTTGTTTTTCCCACCACGAGTTTATGACCACGAACAACCATGGATGATATAAAACAAAAAAAAAACAAACAAAAAGAAAATTGTGATTCTGTACAGACCTTCCACAAACCGCCCAAATCCCTCAGAGTGTCAATCTCAACCACTTAAAAACTATTTCTTGAGATTAATAACAAATGACTCTTGAAGGATTTGATAGCTCTCAACCACTTAAAAACTATTCGACGTTAATTGATAGCTCTTGGTGCAAAACAACTTCGAAGTTGAGGCGGATTAGTCCTAATTATGTATTAAAGACCTTAGGTGAGGTGGGTTTTCCAGCCATTGATTCGCCAGTGCTAGAGTCTCGTGGGACTTGAGATTAAAACTCGAAGGAAGACAACTTATGCCTCGCCATGTAAAATCAAAGACCACTTTCCAGAACTTTCTTTGTGAGCTCTGTGTCATAGTAGTCGATTTTTTTTTATTATTTTCCGGCACCTTTGGAATTTCATTTTCTTTGATTTCATGAAGAATGGTGTATTATGTGTTTTTCTTTTCCTATTTATTTCACGTTCTTTGTGAGCTCTATGTCATAGTAGCCGAAAAAGTTTTGATTTTCCGATACCTTTGGAATTTCATTTTCTTTGATTTCATGAAGAACTGTGTATTATGTGTTTTTCTTTTCCTATTTATTTCCCTACAACTGATATGCCATTTTCATTGGATACCACATCTAATCCACTCCTAATGATTTTAGAATTTTCATAATCTCATAATCGATGAGAAAAATCATTAAGACCATATCCAATAAAGTTACACTTCTTGGATTTTGCCTCAAGCTTTGTTCTATTTTATTTATCAATATGGGAAAATGCTTCGCAACCGAAAATCTTCATAAATGAGTAGTTTACCTTTTTACTTGTCCATGCCTCGTATGGATTGCCACCATCCAAGGAGATTGAAGGCCCTATGTTTATTAAGTACACAACAGTCTCTACAACATCTTCTTAGAACTGTAAGGGACACCCAACACCCATCATTCAATCTCATACTCCTTGCAAGTTCCATGATTCTCTTGTTCATCCTTTCTTTGACACCATTTTCTTATTGTATTCCTCGAATTGTCTTCTCTCTATGAATACCATGGTATGAACAGAAATAATCAAACTCCTTGTGGGAGTATTCACCTCCATTATATGATATAAGACACTTCAACCCTTTTCCTGATGCATTCTCAACCAAATCTTTCCATTTCTTAAAAGTGTCAAAACATCATATTTTTTTCGAGTGAAATAAACCTAAGTTTTTCTAGTTGCATTATCAATACAAGTAACATAATAACAAGAGCCACCAAGAGATAATACCTGAGTTGGTCCCCATACATCTGTATGCACAAAATCTAAATTTTCATTCTTCTTTTCCTTTCCAACCCTAAGAAATCCGAGTCTCTTATGTTTTCCATAAACACATTGTTCATAGAAATCCAAATCAACTTCTTTAATATATGGAAACAAATTCCTTTTGTGAATTATCTACATCCCCTTCTCACTCATTTTTCCAAGCCTATGATGCCACAGTTTTGTATCCACACCTATAGAAGCTAAAGAGATTGAAGAGTCAACATTACCAATACATAAATACAATGTACCTACATTCTCTCCTTTTTCCATTACGAGTGATCCTTTAGTGACCTTCCACACCTTATCTGTAAATGTAGATATACATCCTTCACTTTCCTACTGTCCTGTTGAAATTAAATTTCTTCTCAGATCTAGTTTTAGTAACCATTGGTTTCCATTATTTTTCTTTATTCGTACATTACCCATTCCAACAATTTGACATTGTTCATCATCACCCAAATAAACCTGTCCAAAATCACCTTGAACATAATCTTGGAAATATTTCCTATGGGGTGTGGCATGACATGAAGCTCATGAATCTACTACCCAAGATTCAGTAATATTATCTATCAAAAGAATCAAAACATCTTGTAACACATCACACTTTGTATTTACTTCCTGATTTTTCTCCTATTGTCCATATCTTTGTTTCTTTGGAGCTCTGTAGTCTTTTCTCAGATGTCCTTTCTTCCAACAATTCCAATACTCTATATTTCCTAGTTTGGATTTGGATCTGCCCTTCCTAGAATTCTTGCAATTCCGTGATCTCTCTCCTCTATCCTTTTGTCTTCCCCTATTCTCCATGGTCAACGCATTACCTGGTGTCTCACCTATGTTTTTCCATCGCATTTCCTTTCTAAGGATAACACCAACAACATCATCAAATTTCATAGTGTTTGAACGAGAGACAGAGTTACTTACAACCATGACCAAGCCATTCCATCTTTTTTGGCAATGAGAACAATATTAGAACATCCCTAACCTCTACATCAAAGTCCACTTTTACAAAAATTAATTAATTAGTAACCATATTAAATTCATTTAAATGGTGAGCAACAGACCCACCTTCTGACATCTTCATATTAAATAATCACTTCATTAGAAATACCTTATTGGAGGCAGAGTGATTTTCATATGGTTTAGCCAATGCCTTCATCATATCCTCTATTGTCATTTCTTTTGAAATATTGAAATCCACCAACACTACTAAGCATGGTTGTATCATTCCCAATGTCTTTCTGTCAAGAATATCACATTCTTCATCCTTCATACTCGTTAGCTTCTTTGCTTTTCCTTCCAATGGTAGGAAAATATACTTTTGATATAGATAATATTCCATTTACATCTTCCATAACTGGTATTTTTGTCCGTTAGATTTCTCAACCTTAAAATTCCCATCTTCCGCCATTACTCCCACTCGAACCATGAACCCTCTTTTAATGGGAGTTACTTTTCGCTCTGATATCAATTGTTAGAAAAACAAGATCATGGAGAAATAAAATAAAACAAATGCGAAAATAAAAAACAGAAGATACACAATACAATAGAGACATAGATATATATGGTTCATCCATTGTGGGTTATGTCCACTAGAGAAATCACTAGGTCCTTACTTTTATTATTATCTAGCAAATGAAGGGATATAGCCTACAACACACCCACTATAAATTCCTCTTGTTTCTCTCACAGTCTCCTCTCTCATAATACAATATTAACTCACCTACAGAGTGGTGATACAATTCCCTTATTAAAGAGGGTTTCCTTCTAGGGAAAAAACCCTAACATACTTCTACCGTCAAATATGTGACCTTATAATGAACGGTCTAGATTGACTACAAAATTACAATATTTTACAAGGCAATTTTACCAAAACATTCTCTCTGGGGGAACTTCTCATGAACCCCGCCAAGGGGGCTCCAAAATTTCAAGAGATATAATTTTATAACTCTTGTCTAACTCATAAATTCATTTTATACTGGATGTATTGATGGTGTACACTAAAATCAATTGGGATTTGTTCTTGATACAGTGTTATTGCAACTCTTGACATACATTCGATGCCAACCATCGCTAGGTGCATCAATTTGAGGGCTTAGCCACGAAAGGTAGAGATAAACAATGAAGAATAAATATGCATGCCATGAGATGAAGGTTATATGGCATCGTTGAGTCTCGCTCGAAGTCATTATTAAATTTCCATTGCATGCAATAACTAGAACTTGTTGTTATTACACTTGCACTATGGTTATGGTGGAAATACTTTGTATATTGATACAATTTTGTGTATAAATACATTATCTCCTTACCAGGTCGAGGGTTAATGTATAGCTTTTTATAATAGTTTTTGTTATGTGGTTTTTTTCTTGAGACCCATATTCATTTTGGTTGATGTTTCTTGAGACCCATATTCATTTTGGTTGATGTTTCTTCGTAGTAGCCATAAACTATGCTATCATGGTAATCATATTCACACCAATAACTAGGGTTTTCATTATGAACCCTAGGACCCATATATTCAGTTCATCTGAGTTATATTTTCCTTTAATTTCTTGTATATAGAAATATGCTCTCATTATATTAGCTTTATATTAACTCCATTTGCATTTACCTTCTGCTTCACGCATTGACTACCCGAAGCATTCGGCCCTCTAACAATTTGAATGAGGAGTTTGATTATATCTTCATTGACTACCCGAAGCATTCGGCCCTCTAATATACTTGTATATAGTATTTTTTTGTCTTCAGGTCGTGGCCATACGTGCATAGGATTTCAAGACTTATTTTCCAAAAGAGTCATGGTGAATCCGGTCAAGATGTTCCTTGCAATGGATGAATCCCTAAATATTTCTTGTAATGATGGTTTTCAATCATTTATAAACACCATATACTTCAAAATAGAAACATTATCTTGGTGTATTATTATAACTTTTTCCATTACCTCTATAATGAGTATCATAGTATTCTTTACTATTCAAATTCTTAGAAAGTATAAAACAATTCTCATGCAATCTATATTGTAACATCACTCTCGATTTTTTTGCACTAATCTTAAATTAGAAATTGAATAGAGATAAATAAGTTTAAGATCACACATATGAGAAGAGAGATAAATAGATTAAAGAATACATATCTAAGCCTGCTTAAAAAATGGAAACAAATTGAGTAGAGAATCACTTCCTCCCAACCATAGACACGAACAATCAATATTACTTGCTCATGTCACCTATGAGCCTAAACATTTATTCCATAGGGACTAAAAACTATATAACCCTTTCCAGAAAACTCAAAGTTTGACTCCATCTCAAAACCATCAAACTCAATTCCTCTTAACAAGTACTTAGTAGCATCCTACCTCCTCTAATGAAATAAATTAGAAATTGAATATAGATAAATAAGTTTAAGATCACACATATGAGAAGAGAGATAAATAGATTAAAGAATACATATCTAAGCCTGCTTCAAAAATGGAAACAAATTGAGTAGAGAATCACTTCCTCCCAACCATAGATATGAACAACCAATATTACTTGCTCCTCTCACCTCTCAACCTAAACATTTATTCCATAGGGACTGAAAACTATATAACCCTTTCTAGAAAACTCAGAGTTTGACACCATCTCAAAACCATCAAACTCAATTCCTCTTCACAAGTACTCAGTAGCATCCTACCTCCTCTATACTTATTTCTCTTCTTCCTTTCACAGAAAAAGAATATATTTCCTAGGTCATTTTCCAAGCTTGTCTCATCCCTAACCCTAGGGAATATTCTTGGCCTAAATTTGTGCTATCTTTTTCCCTCACATACCAAATCTGTGGGAGTAGGTTTACACTTCTCCTCATAGACAATATTTACTCTCGTTGTTTTTATCCCTTTTCACTCTCCCATGGAATAATGATTTACTTTTATAACTTGATTCTCTAACCAATTTATTTCTATTTTAATAAAATAAATCAAAATAATATTTACAAAAAATATTCATCCTCATCAATGTTTATGATGATATAATTTTAACATAAATATTTTAGCAAAAACTTTCACAACATAAACCATTAAAAATTAAAATATTCAAGTGTTTATAAATGGAGGGATATTACATCCTCTCCCCCTTGAACTGAACACCTTCCTTGGTGATCCAATCTAAGAAAATTAGCTCTCGAACAGAAATGGATAAGTATTTATCATGGCTTCTTCCATTTCCCAAGTGGCCTCGTCAGGACCAAAGTTCCTCCATTAACATGAGTGATGGCTTTGTTTCGCAACATAGTTTCCTTCTTGTCGAGAATGTGTAGTGGTTCCACCTCGAACTCGCCTTTTGGTTTATGAGTTACATCATGTACATATTTCATTAAAAATGAAACATGAAATGAATTGTGTACTTTTAAATTGGTTAGTAGTGCGAGCTTATAGGCCACTGAGCCTACTCTAGAAAGCACTTCAAATGGCCCACAATATCGTGGTGACAACTTGGTACTCTTTCCCAATTTGAATGAATTGTTTCTAGGTTTGAATTTTAGATAAACGTGATCTCCTACATTGAATTCTACATGTGTTTTTTTCAAGTCTACAAAACACTTTTGTCTGTCCTGTGCTCTTTTCAAATTATACTTTTCTTTTTGAACAATTGTTTCCATTTATTTTAGCATATCTGGACCTGAAATGATATGGTCAACTTGGTTTTCCCAACTAATAGGTGTTCAACACTTCCTGCCATACATCACCTCAAAGGGACTCATATTTAGAGAAGCTGGATAACCATTATTATATGCAAACTCAATTAGATGAAGGCACTCCTCCCACTTTGTGGGGAAGTCCATTACATACATCCGTAGCATATCCTCCACAATTTGGTTAGTCCTTTCGATCTAACTATCGGTTTGAGGATGATATGCAGTGATAAAATTTAGTTGAGTACCCAAACCACTGAACAAGGATTTCTAGAAAATAAAATTGAATTATGTATCCCTGTCTGAAACGATAGTTTTGGGTAAACCATGCATTCTAAATATTTCCTTCATGAATATTTCCGCAATATTTATAGTTGTATAAGTTGATTTTACTAGGTTAAAGTGTGCAACTTTAGTGAGTTTGTCTAATACTACCATTATAGAGTCATTTTGTTTCTTATTTGTAGTTAGTCCTATAATAAAATCCATGATAATCACTTCCCACTTCCACTCAAGAATGGGTATGGGATGCAATAATCCGGTTAGGTGATGGTGTTCAACTTTAAATTGATGGAACTCAAGACACCTGGAAATATATTCAGCTACATCTCTTTTCATCCCCGACAAAAAGTTTTATTTCTTTAAAGTTGTTATGGTCTTTTTGTAACTTGGGTGATGTGAATAAGGTTTCTTATGTACTTCAACTAGTATCAAATTTTTAATTATGTGTTTTTTAGAACATAAATTCTATTTTTTCACTGCACTAAACTCTCTTGATTGCAGTTGAATTTTGTTTTTTACTCAACTAATTTATTATTTTGAAAATTGTCTTGTATTTTCCTATAATTTTCATAATTTTTTGTTGTTGATTTAATTCTCTATTTCAAATCATTTTGTACGTTACTATTGAAAATTGCATGTAGTTTTCTGCTAAGTGCATCTCCTATATTTTTTTTCTTTCATTTAATATGTTTTATTTCAAAATCATACTCACTTAGAAAAGCTAGGCTTCTTTCCTTGCATTTAAGTTATGCTAATCGAAAAGATACTTAAGGCTGATATTACCAATTTTTAATAGAAAATTTCTACCCAACAAGTAGTGTCACCACATTTTTAAAGCATGTACAATAACAGTTAATTCCATATCATACCTTCCATAGTTATTTTCATGAAGTTTCAACTTTCGTGATTCATTTTTCCCACTTTAACCAAATGAAATTTCAAATTCATTTTAAAATTATAAATGATTAACTTGTCATTTAAATTTTATGCTCCTTTACATTCTAATAAATTAATTTATGATCCTCTTACAGGTTGGATACCTCACGCCTTAATGATTTGGTCTACATCTACTACAATCTCAGGTTGTGGGTGAAGCAGCTTGAGATAAAAATTGATGCGAAGGCCATTTCATTGGATGAGATTGACACCACTGCTGCATGGAGGGTGGAGGTTGAGGAACCTGTTACTGAGACCACCCTTGATTGGCTAGAGAATAGTGGTGATGATCATGGTATCTCTGAGGACTTGGATCAGGATGTTTCAGAGGATATTCAGTTTCACGCCGAGTCTGCAAGTGTGCCACCAGCAGAGCGAGAGTCACAGTCAGAGGGAGATAGGCCCAGTGGTAGCACTAGC
>SNQJ01S0052790.1:26089-45608 GCA_010110895.2 Picea sitchensis | reverse complement strand
TCAATTGCTCATAGACAAAACGTTGTTGCATCAATGATATAATAGCAAGGAGTGACGTCAGCATTCAGGGTTAGTAGGGTTAGGTAGAGCTAGGGTTAGTGCAGTTAGGTTTTCAATTCAAAGGTATTAAAAGTGTTTAGATCAGGTTCTACTTCAATATTTGAGGTCTTAGATCAATGCCTTTAGGGTTAAATGGAGTCAATAATGAAGGATGCAGAAGTTGAAGGAGGACGGCTAAGGACTGGAAGGAAGAGCTTTGAAGTGCTGCTATGGCAGGGCCTCAGAGACAAAACCCTAGGGGAGAGAGGCTCACTCTGGTGTTTCTATGGAAAGGTCTCATGCTCTCTCCTCCTTCCTTAAATGGAAAAATGGCTAGAATGAAAGATAAAGTCAAGACAAGAGAGTCAAATGAGGGAGAGTGTTGCTACAGCAAGGCTCTATCATCAAACCCTTGAAGAAAACGATCCTAAGTGTAGATAACCTAGGCCTGGGAAGTCTCCTCCTTCTTGAGCTCTAGAAAGTATGACTAGCATATGAAGAGGGGAAAAATGAGTGTAGCTAAGGCTAGGCTCAATCCTCTTTAGCATGAAAGAGTAGAGTGTTGCTATGGCAAGGCTCTATCTCACTTCAGCAAACAAAATGGCTAGAAATCTTGACAGGGACATGAGACAAGGACAAATTATGTGTGCTTGTCACCTAGGCTTTATGCAGAAAATTTATAATAATAAATGCAAGTAATAACAATACAACCATTCAATTAAGAAGTTTTGCACAATTTCACTTACATTTCACCAAGAAACATCATAGCAAACCCTAGTTGTAACACCTTCCATCAAGAGAAATGCCAAAAAATGCCAAGATAATCTTCCTTCAACAAGTGTGCCTCACTAAATCAGCCAAAACCCTAAAGTAGGGCGCAAATTTCAGACCTCACCAAGTGGTGAGTGAAAGATGATGATAAAATGAGGATCAAAATCCTCAATATATATTGTATCAATGACCTAATTTAATTTTTTAGGTCATAAAAAGGCCGACAAGGCCATAATACCAAAATAATATTGTTTTTACATTAAATTGTTAAGTAAAACCCTAATCAAGAAAAAGATGAGATGTCAAGTCCCTCTGAGGGAGATGTTAGCCCTTTCTAGGGCCAGTGTAGCATCCAAAAGCAAAATGTTAGCCCCTCCAGGGGCCTCTCGAACATGCCACACGTGCCACTGCTGCCCAGTCTACCTCCAAAAGTGTCCATGAAGTTGGATGACATCATGGTGAAGATGGGTACGTCATAAGCCTTCCAAGGCTAGCGTTCCACTGAAAAGGGGTCATTCCCCCTAGGTCTAGTCCTGCCAGAGTGTCTCTGGTGGAACGTCCTCTTCCTCTCAAGTGCAAAACCCCTGATCAAACTATGTCCTGTCTCTACCCCCTGATGGGGTCTCAGCATCCATCTGGTGGACTCTTCAGCCCCATGGAGGTCCAAACTGGTCATCTCCCCATGTGTACTGGTCCAAGTGGTACCTGTCTGTCAGGCATGGTCCTGCACATCAAAAGATACGCCCTCCATGGGCTCATCAGTCACAGGGATCATAGCAATGTTAATCACATCTCATCATCAATTTTATTAAACATATGCATAAAACCCCTAATACATTAGTCAATAGCTCAAAGACATTACAAAAACTTGCAATACAAGATTAGAGAAAAGGTCAAGGCGTCCTATTAGGCTAGTGTCCACAAGAAAAGGAAATTTTCCAGAAAGACCTCATCCAAGCCATGTAAGTGAGGTGATGTGGCTAAGGGATGTCCAAACATGTGGGTGCAGTGAGGGCCAAGGATGCATAAGTGTTACCTGTGGGTGCCTTTGTAGAAGGCGAGCTGTACCTATCATGGATGCACTTTTTCCAAGCCCATTCTTGCCTTTATTCTTTTTATTCTTGTTTTATTCTTTTATTTGCCTTTTTTTTGTTCAAGAACTAACCAGGGGACACTGCCTTGGCATGGTGACCAGGGCTGACAGTGTTACCCATAAGTACTTTCACAGAGATGAGAAGGCTTACTCATGATGAGACGCCCTCTCCCTTGGCCATGCAACCAAATGTCACTGCCCTAGCGTGGTAACCAGATGGTGGCAATGCCATACTATTAGGTACCCATGGACCTAATAGGTTGGCTCGTGATGAGACCCCCTATCCTCTGACTAGGTCTTGTTTTGTTATTTTTCGGGTCCCTCTTGTTTCTTGTTGAGAGGCTTTTTATTGCCTTCTCGGGGATCCCTGGGCGAAGCATCTTGAGGTTTCATTTCTAGGCTTTTGTCTTTTAGCAGCTTCTTTTACCTTCTGGGCCTTTAGCCCCTTCTTCCCACGAGATACGGTGCCATCCTGTAAATAGGTCAACCCAATGCCCGGAGAAGGGGAGTGGGATAAATGAGTGGGAGATAATATGAAACAGTGGTGTTATGATGGGAGTAGACGATGGCTTTTCAGAAATTCCCTCAATGGCAAACCAAAACCTATGGGCATAGGCTTGCTAGGGCACCCTGTTAATTCCCCCAAGCATGGTCAAGTGGGCAAATGTAAGGTCCTAGCAGTTGTTAGAGATAAAAGGATTCAGATGAATATATTTAAAGGTTTTAATGATCAAAAGTGACACATACCATGATACCTGGACCAATTACCTCATGGAGAAAGAACCTCTTCTGATACAGGATCAAGCCGATGGTTATGGATGCTGCTGCTACTGACAAGACAAGGATGATGAATGAAGAAAAGGTGGGCCCTCTAGGGCCATTCTCATGTCAATCCTGCTCTCGGTACTCCATGTCTAGGACCTGTGGGCCTCGAGACATGATCTCCTAGTTATCCCTAAAAAGTGGGGATAACATGCCCTTCATTTTATGATAAAGTAAATGACATGGTTAATAATATTGACGAGTTCATACATGTTGGGAAACATAAATGGGATGTGATTGGTTATGATGGGGATCCTATTTATGACATTGAGGATCATTTCCAAATGTTTCCTTTACAGCTATCATATCAGGTTACTTCTGACATTTGGCAACAAGGAGATGATATAGTTACAAACATCTTCCAAATGCCCGAGGATGATCTAGTGCTATGTTCTCATGATGATTTCTGGTCATACCTTTAGGATTTTGATGAGAATTCCTTTGAGCTTGGATTTATTCTATGAAGAAGATTATCAACCGTCATTGTGCTCAGATCTTGATAAGGGTGAGGATGTTTCTTTCCTAAAGCAGGATACTTGTGACAAGGCTTTCCATCTCCCTTTGATTACTTTACCTCGTTATGTCACTAAGGATGCAGTTGGGAAACATGTCCCTTGTCCCAAGTTTTCTCTAGGGAAGATCCTACTTTTAGAATTCAAGGGTAGGTTGAATACCTTAAGAAGAAGTTTATTATCTAATCTTTCATCTTTCCCTTAAGAAATTGTCAATCGTCCTCTAGATTCTTGCTAGTCCCTTCTCAGACTTTAGGGATTGATGGCATCCAAGGTAGTCAACTTTCAAACTCTTTGAGCCAACCTCTTGAGTCTTTGACCATTCACGATCATTTTATGAGATGTATTGATAACTTTTCTAGAAGTGTGACTTGGAATAATTTTGTCCCTCCCTCCCGCCTCCATGAGCTAGACCTTACGATTTCCTATGATATAATGCATGCTCTAAATCATGTTATTTTTGTGCTTAACTTGTCATTGTTTTGGTTTATGATGAAGCACATAGCCAGGTATTATGAGGCGTTGCGAGAATGGTTTCACTGGTTATATGACTACACCTAGCATTCAACCAACAAGTAAATAGAAGTAGGTAGGCATTTTCATCCATTGTACATACCATTGCATATCATTCTAGTATAGTTGTAGTTAAATTTTCATATTTTCTTTGCTTCATTTGTATATATGCTCATGATCATATGTTAGATTAGTAATGCTTTTATTTCGATTTCGATGAATAAAGGGTGATATCACCACCCTAGATGTTACTAATATCTTTTGTTGAGATTTAACAAGCACATGTCATACCAAAGATGTTGAGGTTCTCATGTGCTCTACGGTGAGCACATGTCCCCGAGTTGGACCCAGATGTTATCCCTAGCCTAGGGCTAACTAAGGAGATCATGTCTCGAGGCCCACAGGTTCTAGACATGGAGTGTCGAGAGCCGGACGACCTAAGCATAGCCCCAGAGGGCCCCTCTTTTCTCCAAGTATAGTCCACATATCGCCAACAACAACATCCATCACATTGGCCTACTCCTGAAATGGAAGTGGGTCTTGCTCCATGAGGTAATGAGTTCGGGTATCATGGTATGTATCACTTTGATTTTTGAAGCACTTGAACATTTTGTATTGAATCCTTCTTCATTTCATGACGTTTGCTTGGAAATTATGCTCTTTTCCTTGTTTAAACCTGGGAGGGTGACATAGTGCCCTAGTAAGTTGATTTCCCTTTAGGATGGGTTGTTACTACGTGGGTCTTTGAAGAGTCATCGCCTGTTCCCTCCATACTTACCACTTTCCATCTTTATTCCTTCCATCTCCCCATCTTTTGGGCATTGGGATTGGCTACACTAGGAAGGGTTGTACCTTACCTCGTGGGAAGAAGGGGGGGCTAAAGGCCCAGAGGGTAAAAGTAGCTGGCAAGAGTTAAAAGCCATTTTGAAACCTTCACGATGCTTCACCCAGGGATCTCCGAGAAAGTAGTGAAAAGATTTTCAGTAAGAAAAGGGGACCCACAAGATAACGTGAACACTCAAGGTATTATTTGATGGATAGGAGGTCTCATCCCGAGCCGACCTATTATGACCATGGACATGTAGCGGTATGAAATTACCATCTATCTAGTCACCAAGCTAGGGCAATGGCTCTTGGTTGTGTAGCCAAGAGAAAGGGGGTCTTATCACGAGACAACCTTCTCATTTTCGTGAACTGATTTGTGGATGACACTGTCACCTCTGGTCACCAAGCCAGGACAATGGCCCTCAACTATTCCCTTGTAGCACAAGAGCAAAAGATCAAAAGAGAAAAAGAAAGTGTTAGAAATAGGGAAGAATAACAGAAAATATACTTTTAAATTTTTTGTTAGCTAGATCAATAAGAACATAGTAGATCTAAAATAAAACTCTAATTAGAGATGTATAAGAAAACAATAGATCTGAAACACTACAGTTAGATATGAACATTAAAAAAAATTCTGAATATACAGAGTGATAGATCTGAACTTAAATAAAAATTCTCTGAGCAATGTAAGCTAACAGAGCTTTGAACCAAGAATGATTATAGATCTAGAACATTCAACATTTCAAATAGTAGATATGAGTTTAACAAATAGATCAAACTGAAGTGCTACTTACCTATGAAGATTACCTCTGTGTAATGAAGAAGGAGCTAGACACACATGTGAAAATGTTAAGCCTTTGAATATATGCTCAGATATAGTCTTGGAATCATAGATCAACCACTAAGGGTTAGATCTTTATAAAAGAGAATATATGACTATTATGCCACCATAGAAGAACCACAATGGAAAGACAACAAACCCCAAACTGAAATTTATGAAAGTAAACCCTTATCCCAGCCACACACAGTGAGGAATCTGCATGAAGAAAAGTGTGACAGCAAGAGAGAGAAAGTATGGAAGTTCCAGATCTGTCCGAAAAGGTAGACGACTGCCTACTGTAAGGGGCTAGCAACTCAACATGAAGGCCGCAGCCCTCATAGGTTCCATATATGCTCAAAGAATGGGACGACAACCTCCAGAAGAAGGTCCGCCACTTAGAAGAGGGTCAACTGCTTGAAGGCTAGTAGAGTGAAGGGTGGCGGTAGCTTAGAATAGGGCAGAACACATGAAGGATGGACCTGGCAGTAGCTAGAAACTTAGAAGAGAGACAACCCTCAACACAACATCTAGTCAAACCCTCAACTCAATCACTTTCCAACACCCAGAATGAAACCAAATTGAACAGTCAAGGGAAGGCCAGAACACTTAGAATGAAATCTCAGAGCAATCTGCCACATAGCATAGAAGAGAGTGAGTGTTAGTGTTATAGAAGAGAGGGAGGGGTTCTATTTATAGTTATGGGCTAGGACTTAGGGAAATAAAATAGTAATTAATATAATGACATATTAATTAATATAAATATTAATCTAATATGTCATATTAAATATTAATTAATATTTCCATTTTAATCTTACTAAGCCCTAAAATAAAAATACAAACCCCACTCAAACCGAAACTCATAAACCAAAGGGTGAAGATCAAACAAGGGGTTAGGAAGGACAAAGGGGTTTTCTTAGTGGAAAAATTTGTCCATATGATTCTCAAGGTGACCAATAAACTTTATCATCACTGCATAAAGGCTAAGTCACGGGGTTCGCTGAACCTAAAGCTTGAGGTTCAAAATTCGGCGAACCTCAAGGTTAGTCGAACATAATGCCGAACCTAAACGAACTCGAACCGGTGCTCGAATTCAAACCTTAGGACGAATTTGAAGGAGAATTTTATTAAGGTTTGGGATGAGATTTAATTAGGGTTCAATATATATAGCCAAACCTAAAGCCGAACCTCATTCGAACCTTATTGGAAAATTCGAACCCGAATCGAACCTAATCGCTGTCAAACTCAAACTCGAACCCAAACCATGTGACTTAGCATAAGGGTTACATCACACAATGTGGTCATGCCCATCTTCATGGTCTCTCCTAGGTCCTATGAATCATCATGGGAGAGAAGAAGAGGATCACACACCAACACATCTTGGTATTACACCAAGATTTACCTGGTCAAAGACTAGGTTGCCCCAGAACACATCTGGGGTCTTACCCACCAAGGTACAAGACCAAGGATCAACCCATACTTTAGGCATGGGTACCCTGGAACACATCCAGGGGCCCTAGACACTTCTAGGGACTTACATCAACCACCAAGGAACACATCCAAGGATCAATCGAAGCTCAGGGAAAGGATTCCCTATAACATATCCAGGGGCCCTAGAATACATCTAGGGTCTTTACTGCTTGGTCCCAAACCAAGAACCCCAATCATCTACTAGGGGCCTGTAATGATCCCAAGCCATTATGCAAGGATCATCACTATTTTGGTGTCTTTTTAAAAATTTTGTTGGTTGTGGTATTTCGTCAAACACCTGGTTGGAATACTTGTTTAGGTGTGTTTATTGGTTGAATGGCCTCTTGATTTCTGCCTTAGGGTTTACTGATGTGTTATGTATGTGTATTGCAGCAATAAACAAGAAGATAGAACCATGGAACATACCTCAACCATACGCAATATGATAGATAAGCCAAAACATCTCAAATCTTCTTTATTAATAAAATAGAAGAACCTGCTACAATGAAGATGCCAACAGATGGCCAAGAAGATAGATAGTAGAGCTGCTACAAAAGCTCCCGACAATACAAAATAAGCCTCCAACGGTTGGATATACAATGAAGACTGAATACAAGTAGATTTGGTCCGTATGAATGCTAAACCTCCAAGCTAGAAAGTGTCATGTCGTGCTGGATAGCTGAAGCTCCTCGACAATTCGGCCCTGCTGCCAAAAGTGTCCAATCACCTCAAGAAAGATGCCAAACAATATAATGGGTGGTGGTAGGAACAACCCAGGTGTCTGAATCTCCAAGATCCCTCTCACACCATGTAGATCTGAAACCCTCCACTAAATGGTGTGCCCCCCTGGATGGCTGGAACCCTAATAATTCGACCTGGATGAATGAGGCCTCCAAACATCCTGAAACTATCCAAAGTGATAGATCGGAGCTTAGTTACCTCCCTGGTGAAGTCCCAAGCGAAATGGTGAAGATCTGAGTTAGCAAATGACTAAAACCAATTTTTGAACTTTGCTCCTCTCCTCCAGTTCGTCCCATGCATCTAATAAATTAAATAGCACCTGAAACTCCTCATGAATGGACTAGATCTGATGTCCAAGGCCCTACAATGAAAACCCAAGTGACAGAATATCCAAAGGCCCTGCCAATCTCCTACAACGAATCTTTCTCCAAGGATGGTGTGCCCCCCTTGCTGGAAACCCCCAATGGTGCGCCCTCCTTCTCTTCATGTGCATGTGACTATGAAGAACCCTCCTGCACTGATGTAGAACCAAGCTAGAATGGTGTGGGAGAGTATTGCATCCCTGAGACTAATCTTGGGACAAGCTAGGTGGAATCTTTCACCACCGAATCATCCTCTAGGGTTTGCTAAGTCAAAACCCTCAAAACCCCCAATGTTGGGCTCACTAGCTAGAAGCCAGATATCAAATGATAAACATACATGAATAATGAGAAGAGGCCCTTGCCTTTCCTTTATACTTTTGGCTCACCTTGTCCCTCCAAAGTTCCTCCTGAATGACTAGATCTGATGTCCAAGGCCCTACAATGAAAACCTGCGACGTATCCAAAGGCCTCACACTCCCTACAAACGGTTCTCCATGAATGGTGCGCCCCCATTTGCTCGAAACCCCCAATGGTGCGCCTCTCCTCCTTCATGCATGTGACTATGAAGAACCCCTCCTCAAGACCGATGTAGAACCAAGCTAGAATGGTGTGGGGAGAGTATTGCATCCCCAGACTAATCTGGGACAAGTTAGGTGGAATCTTTTCACCACCGAATATCCTCTAGGGTTTGCTAAGTCAAAACCCTCAAACCCCAATGTTAGCCTACTAGCTAGAAGCTAGATATCAAATGATAAACATACATGAATACGAGAAGAGGCCCTTGCCTTTACCTTATACTTTTGGCCTTACCTTGTCCCTCCAAAGACTTTCATTTTATTAATAATTAATTAATTAATTAACCTTTTTACCTCAAAAATTCCTTAGTCTTCTCCTTGTGGTTTCCCTCGGCCAATGGTAATCACTTCTAGCCATCCTATCCTGTAGTACTGCTCCTCCCAATTCCACGGATGGTTTACAATCGAGAGTTCCAAGTAATGTGCCCAAAATGACCTCTTCAGTGATTTTAATTAACTTATAGCTCAAAATAGTCAAAATCATGGAAATCGTCGGAATGGAACGAAACCAAAGCCAACCTATGTGGAATGGCTCATAATGATGGAATATGATGATCAATGCCAACTGGACCCCACAATGCCTCTCAAATAACCTTGTACTCGCTATAACATCCATCTGGCTACTCTGGTCATCATAAGTCTCTACACTGTGATGATGTCCCAAAGTGGGGACATTACAGGGCCCATACAAGGGTCTTTCTGCTTGGTCCTAGACCAAGAACCCTAGTTATCTACTGGGGGGCCTCACAAGGGTCTTTTTCCATGGCTCTAACTGCTTGGTCCCAGACCAAGAACCCCTGGAGAGTACTGGGGGCCTTAGTCCACAATTAGGGTCTTATGCCATCCTCCAGGAGAATGCCTTTTGCAGCTGCATTAAATTCAACACTCCCTCTCAGCAAGAGAGGTATTCTTAGCAACACCAAGTTTGTCTTGAAAGTACACAAACTTTGTTTAAGGACAGTGACTTGGTCAAAATATCTACCATCTGTTCTGCCGTCGGAATATACTGAATACTGAGAATGTTCTTCTGTACTATGTCTTGAACATAGTGATATCTCATCTCAATGTGTTTTGTCATAAAAACACAGGAATCGCGAAGAGCTTTACACAACTCTATTTATCACAGTGGATTACTGTGGGTTCCAACTCAACACTGAACAAATCTGAGAGTGGATTTTTGAGTCACTCTGCTTCTATACCGGCATCACTTGCAGCAAAGTATTATGCCTCTACAGTGCTCTGGGCTATGGAGCCCTGTTTCCTACTGGACCAAGAGAACATAGTTGAACCCAAGCTAAAAAAATATCTGGAAGTACTCTTCCGGTCCACTGTACTACCCATCCAATCTGAATATGTATAACCATGAAGCATTACACTTCCACTGAAGTGTATCTAAGACCATAGGCTATAGTCTCTTGAACATATCTCAAAAAAGGTTTAACACCAACCATATGAATATTCTTCGGTTCACACATGAAGTGGATGAGGGCATTCACTACATGATAAAAATCTGGTCTAGTATGTATAAGATACATTAAGGACTCAAAAAGGTATTCCGGATCTGAAACTATAGCTTGATCTTATAGCTTCTTCAATTTTGGAAATCATCGGTGTGGATATGGACTTACAGTCCAATATGCCAAGTCTACGGGGCATATCAACTGCGTACTTGCTCTTGTGAGAGACACATCTCACTTGGATTCTATCACACCTCTAAGCTCAAAACAATAATGCAAAAGACCCAAGTCTTCAACTTCTACTGAAGAGCTCCCTCTTAATCTGAGCTATCCAAGATTTCCTTTCCTATAAGGAACAGATCATCCTAAGATAACAGGATGATTTTGTACAATCTTTATATAAAGATTGGGATCTACAATACTCTTGGTGAACCCAAGACTCTATAGAGAGATTTTCAATACTTTCATACCAAGCTCTTGGAGCTTGTTATAATCTATGGGATTCTTTCCCATGGATAGCCTCTTGCTCAACTTCACTGTTAAGAAAAAACAGTCTTAACATATATCTAGGGAAGTTTTCAAATAAAAAAAAATGCGACAAGAGAGATAAGGATCCTAATGGAAGTAAGGATCTTGTCATAGATAATCCCTTCTTTCTAAGAGAAGTCACAAGTCACAAATTTAACCTTAATACTGCCATCTGCTGTAGGTCATGGTCTAACTCATATGCAGGCACTGTTTCCTTCAAGTCTCATAAAATGTCTGCCTCCCTGCATGTGTAAACTGGCTCCCTCTAAACCTATAAGATCCTTTGACTATGATCTCGTGTCATATCTCTTCAAGATGTTCTTGGTGCCAGTACCAAGTTTAATATGAAAAGTTGAGTCAAACTTGTTGAGCTCCTTTTCCAAGGATAATGGCTCAATTACAATCTAAGGACTCTCGATAAAAAAGGAGATAACTTTAGGGTTCCCAAAACGAGGAAAAATACCCCAACTACCAAGATAATTTGTTGGACTCCTTAACCAAGAAAATAACCCAAGGTTACATGTTGTCTTTCATATCAGAGATAATAGACCAACATACTGTTGGGTTTCCAAACTAGGGAGAAAGACCTAACTTACATCAATTTATAATAAGTATGTGCTGAGATCACAAATTCCTTGGTCATATAACAAAAATACATATGAGATTCTGACAGTATTCCATTGAGACACAGATTCATAAATATGACAGGAAGGTAAACATAGCTCTTCTTGTTGTCATTAGTAGTCACAAAAATGAATGTAAATGGAGTATCCATAAACTTGCTTAGGCTGAAGACATACTTGTACTTTGTAGCCTGTTACCAACTCAAGCTATCTATGACATCTTCTGTGCATGCAGATGTTTGATATAAATCTGTTAGTTCAAGTAATTCCATATCCTTAAGAGATTATCCCACTGTCCTGTGGATAATACATTATTCATCCATATTCTACGAGTTAATAATACGTCTTAAGGAATGAGGCCAAAGACTACATTGTCCCAAATTATGTTCTTACAAAAGTCAGCCCTCACATGTTTTTCTCAAAGCCAATCACCAAAGACATTGCCAAGTTTCCACCACTCAATGTATTGTAGTTAACTTTAAAGCTCGTGTACTCTTTGTAGGATGACCATTAAGTGCATAAGGTGCTATCATTTACTGAAGTTACATAGTTTCCCATTGAAATTCCTTTACCAATGATTTGTCAATGCCATTGTAATTTACCAAAATCTTATTAAATGAAAGCTAAGAACTCACCAGGCATTAGTAACAATAACATTATAAAATATGAAACCTATCTCTTGTGATCTTCAAGATGATGGTTACATTCCCAAGCATTCTGTAATAGACCTTCAACTAGCTCGACCTAGCTCAGAAGTGAGAAAAGGGTTACTGGAGGTAAGTGTTATCATTTAATTTTCAGTAAAAAAGAATGGAGAAAAGTCTTGAAAATCAACAGATAATCAAGGGTAAACTAGAGGATTTACTAGGAGTCCCCCTTCAAAAAACCAATGATACACCAAAGATAAAGGACCCTAGCCTCCAGATTCTCCTAAAAAGGAATCTCACCCAACTAGCATTGGTCACTCCACCAAAGATCCAAACAGGTTTTCTTTGGCACCCAAACTTGCATCTCACAAGTGTATAAGACAATAAACAAGATAGTCTTTCACTATCCTCTCCACATCAATCAAACCAAATAAAATGTGTAATGGATATCTTCTTGTCATAGAGGTAGTCCCAACTGAGAGAAGCATGGTGTGGTGTTTAGACTTTGTTAAAGCAGAGGCCTAAACTAAAGAGTCATTTTTCTCGGCTCAAGTAGAGCTTGCCACAGTCATTCAGATCTCACTTGCTAAATAAAAGCAGAGTTGACAATCTTCAAAAATTTTCAAGTCTGTCAGTGACATAAAGGTTTAGAAGTGCAGAAGCAACTTCCAAGGAGTATCTTTCTGTTGGCTAGGATACATGCTAGACGAGGTCTCTACACCAATTCTTTTGAAGGAACAATGCTTAGCATGTGGAGATAGGTATCATCCTTGGACCTTGACTAACAATGCACAATTAATAATAGAGAGATTGAACTTTCTTTTATGCTCAATTAGTTCTAGTCATTTTCTAAAAGTTAGTATTGAGGGAAATGACAATAATTCACGTTCCTTTCCAAAGGAATAAATTGAGCACTAAACAATTAACTTTTCCCAAAAGGTTTTTGGTCTTGGATAAAATAGACTTCTAAAGAGAGTGATGGTTGACAATAATCCTGTTCCAAGACTTGCTATCTGAGTGTATAATATACACACATATTATAGCATGGAGTAAGAGACAAAGAAATCCATTGAGAATGTGTTTCAATATTAAGATTTTCCAAGGATTTAATAATCTAGTGGATTCATACTACAAGGCCTCATTAAAGATAAAAAAACAAAGCTGAGACATCTAGAGACATTTACTCCCCTTGTAACTAATCAATATGAAAACCATGTTCCCTTTCTCAAATCCCTAAACATTAAGGGCTTGGAAGAGGCTTAGATAGGGCTTGGATCTGCTCCTATAATCAACCCAATCCTGTTGTTTAATAACCTCAGATTTTTCATGGACCTGTGGCTGCCTCTGCCTTAGAACAGGCTGAGAGTAATGAAGGAGACATATTGAAAACCAGAGATGATTTAAAAACAAACTTACTTCTAATCTGCAAAAAAAACCCTAAGAAGAGGATCTACGCAGGCTCAAGTCTGCAACTCTTGAGCTCTTTTCACGCCCTAAGCTCTGATTCCATGTTAGAAATAGGGAAGAATAACATAAAATATACTTTTAAAATTTTGTTAGCTAGATCAATAAGAACATAGTAGATCAAAATAAAACTCTAATCGGAGATGTATAAGAAAACAATAGATCTGAAACACTACAGTTAGATCTGAACATTAAAAAGATTTTTGAATATGCAAAGTGATAGATCTGAACTTAAACAAAAAGTTTCTGAGTAATGTAAGCTAACAGATCTCTGAACCAAGAATGATTATAGATCTAGAACATTCAACATTTCAAATAGTAGATCTGAGTTTAACAAATAGATCAAACTGAAGTGCTACTTACCTCTGAAGATTACCTCTGTGTAATGAAGAAGGATCTTGACACACATGTGAAAATGTTAAGCCTCTGAATATATGCTCAGATATAGTTTTGGAATAATAGATCAACCACTAAGGGTTAGATCTCTATAAAAGAGAATATAGGATTGTTATGCCACCATAGAAGAACCACAATGAAAAGACAACAAACCCCAAACAGGAATTTCTGGAGGTAAACCCTTATCCCAACCACACATAGTGAGGAATCTGCATGAAGAAAAGTGTGACAGCAAGAGAGAGAAAGTTTGGAAGTTCCATATCTGTCCAAAAAGGTAGACGACTACCTACTGTAAGGGGCTAGCAACTCAACATGAAAGCCACAACCCTCATAGGTTCCAAATTTTCTCAAAGAATGGGACGACAACCTCTAGAAGAGGGTCCGCCACTTAGAAGAGGGCCAACTGCTTGAAGGATGGCAGAGTGAAGGGTGGTGGCAGCTTAGAATAGGGTAGAACAAATGAAGGGTGGATCTAGCAGTAGCTAGCAACTCAAAAGAGAGACAACCCTCAACATAACATCTAGTGAAACCCTCAACACAATCACTTTCCAGCACCTAGACTGAAACCGAATTGAACAGTCAAGGGAGGCCGCATCACTTAGAATGAAATCTCAGATCAATCCGCCACATAACATAGGAGAGAGTGAGTGTTAGTGTAATATAAGAGAGGGAGGGGTTCTATTTATAGTTTTAGGCTCGAGCTTAGGGAAATAAAATAGTAATTAATATAATGAAATATTAATTAATATAAATATAAATTTAATGTCATATTAAATATTAATTAATATTTCCATTTTAATCTTACTAATCCCTAAAACAAAAATACAAACCCCACTCAAACCCAAACTCATAAACCAAAAGGTGAAGATCAAACAAGGGGTTAAGAAGGACAAAGGGGTTTTCTTAGTGGCAAAATATGTCCATATGATTCTCAAGGTGACCAATAAACTTTACATCACCGCATAAGGGTTACATCACACAATGTGGTCATGCCCATCTTCATGGTCTCTCCTAGGTCCTATGGACCATCCTGGGAGAGAGGAAGAGGATAACACACCAACACATCTTGGTATTACACCAAGATTTTCTTTGCAGGTGTCCTAGCATCATTCTTGGTGGTTTCCGGAGGCATTTCAGTGGCAGATTTATTTGTATTGACAGTGGGATGATTTCCCAAGAGGAGGGCGCACCATTATTTGGAGGGTAGCTAGATCTGAGGATCTAGCAGGTATTTTGATGATTTGAGCACTTGGGTATTCATTGTCGTGCCCCGATCTATCATTCTAGTGGATTGGTGGTGTTGTTGGAGGTCTCTAGGAGAGAGGCTGAATTATTAGGGTTTCAGGCATCCAGTGGGGCGCACCATTCAGTGGAGGAGTTCATATCTACAGGGTTTGAGAGGGATCTTGGAGATTCGAGCACCTGGGTTGTTCTTGCCATCACCCGATCTACTGTTTGGCATATTTCTTGAGGTGATTGGACATCTTTGGCACCAGGGTCGAATTGTTGAGGAGCTTCAGCTATCCAGTAGGACGTGGCATTAGTCTTCATTTCTTATCCATCCTTTGGAGGCTTATTTTGTATTATCGGGAGCTTTTTGTAGCGGCTCTATTGTCTATTTTCATAGCCATCTGTCGAGCATTCCAAATCGGCATCTCCATTGTAGCAGGTTCTACTATCTTAGGAATAAAAGAAGATTTGAGATGTTTTGGCTTGTCTATCATATTGCATATGGTTGAGGTATGTTCCATAGTTATATCTTTTGTTTATTGTTGCAACACAAATATATATCACATTAGTAAACCCTAAGGCTGAAATCAAGAGGCCATTCAGCAAGTAACCACATCTAAATAAGTAAGACAACAAAGTGTTTAACGAAATACCTCACTCAACAAAAAGTTTAAAAAAGACACCAAAACTGTGATGATCCTTACATAATGGCTTGGGATCATTACAGTGGTATCAGAGCTTAAACTCCTGCCAACCTGAGGGTCTTCCATAAGGAGAGATGGATTTGTTTTACCTTGCTAGAGAGAGTATGTTCTGTAAAGGGGAATATTACGCCCTTGGGGAGGAAACTAGGGCTCAATTGACATTCCAACAGTTTTTATCTATAAAAAATCCTAGGTGGAGCAAAGAGGAGGTTACATATTGGGTCAACACATCACAGGAAAACAAATCTATGGATGTTTTGGACTTTACTAGAGGGATTGTTGATTGTGATAGGGAATATCAAACCCTCAATGAGAATCTCAGAGGTCTAATGACATTCCATCATTTTGTATCCTATAAAAATTCTAGTTGGAGCAAATGTATCCTATAAAAATTCTAGTTGGAACAAAAATAAGGTTATTATTATCAATGGGCATAGCCGAGGAAACAGAGCTATGAAAGCCAGATGGATGGAAGAACAGAGAAACCCCATCACCAAGAGGGAGCATGCAACGTTGCTACAGCTGCAAGGTGCCTTAAATCATCATAGGTGTAGGGGTAAGGGTAAGAAGCATATTGTTGAGGTACGAGAGGACAGTGATGATGAGGCATGTGAGGATGGATCGATTGATGCTTATCTAGAGAAGTCTGATGATGATAGTGACTCTTGCACAGGGGCTAGTGATAGTGACTCTTGCTCAGATGTTGATGATACTAGCTTGCTTGAGGAGGATGATGACCCTTGGGTAGTGGATAGGCAGCTGGATGGATAGGATGATAGCACCAGTACTTCAACAGACATATCACATGGTGTTGATGACCTTACACCCCAGCAGAGTGGTGAAACTAGTGAGGATTCACACGTGTAATCACCTAGAGACGATGAGCTTCCTATGGGGGCCGTGACACATATGCCACTTGTTCAGACACCCATGATAGCCACGTCACATGAGGAGACCAATGGCACATCAGGTATGATGGATGAGTCTAGTGTTAGGGATGCACACCATGGACAGGTAGATCCACAGATCCAGGAGGAGGTAAAGGACGTACAGGAAGTTGACCTCACACATACAGATCAGCTAGAGGAGATGGAGTCACAGCTATTGGAGACTCCATTGGTTGAGCAGATTGCAGAGGCTGACAGGTTGATAGAGCACTTACTTTCAGGATCAGCCTGCATTGATGAGGATGCACTCTTTAGCAGTTAGGATGACCATAGCATGTGTCTGGACACAACTATATGGGATCCAGGTGCAGATGATAGTAGCAGGTTGAGTAAACAGGAGGATACAACTGCTCACAATGGATATAGTATGACTCAGAGGGAGATAGCAGTTGAGGATGATGTGCAGTTACATATGGGTAGAACTAGTGGAACAATAGACAATAGGTAGTTCAACACTTTATCTTCTGCAGAGATTGTTGTTAGTGATGGCACTAGTAGTGAGAGACATGAGGGGGTACCTCAACATGACTATGATTACGAGTCACACCACTTAGCAGCACAGTTGAGAGTTAGTGAGTCTATGATCATGGTAGCCACTAGACGTATTGATGACATGCATGCAGTGATGGCATATTACTATTGGAGAGCATCAGTGGCACAGGGTAGCTCAGATGGAGGATTTTCCATGCATGATTTTCACACTCTTAGGAAGAGAGTGTCTATGATGAGGACTGGCTACCAGCAATTGTTGACAGACAGGGACTACCCATGAGGGATTTGTGAGTTGTATCACGGGGCCTTGAGGGGGCAGGAGTTGGAGGTAGACAGACTCACCCAGAAGTTGGAGAGCACTCGAGGATTCTTGAGAGGCACACATACAACCCCTCAAGAATCAGAGTCTATATCATATATTGAGTCTCTTGAGGAGATTCGTCAGAGATCCACTTCAGCTATCCTAGTGGACACTTAGGTATATCATTCAATCATGTTGCTAGGAGATGTTGATGATCTAGTAGAGGAGCACCAAATGATGGATGACACTTCCATTTGTGTTCCGAGCACGGTTGACCTCCATGTAGAGGTTGATCTAGCAGTACACCCAGGATCTATGATGCAACATGAGGCTATGGGAGACAACGTGAGTAGGCTGGAGCATACAGTGATGAGTGATATCTCACAGAGACATGCCGAGATCTATGATGGGATTCAGAGGGGTATAGTGCCTTGCAGGGAGGAGACACACCTAGGGGAGCATGCAGATGTCACTCTTTTGCACCAACACCTAGTTATGAGAGATCACCTTCACCATATCAGTAGTTGCATGGGAGATGAGAGAGGCAGGTTGGTTGAGCAGTAGTTGGAGGAGTTACTTCCAGTTGTACTAGATGGTTGGGATTTGGTGATGACCACAGGAGAGCATCTATCATGGATACCGATGGACGAGCTTCTGGTTGGATCCTTGGGATTGACCAAAGCATGTGACGCCTTCCAGTCCTACAGTCAACTACAGATATGTCTGTTATCCTTCTTTGACACACTTATCATTGACAATAGCATGAGGAGGATAGCAGATGAGCACAGAGGGATTCTGACAGTGATCAGTCTCACACAAGAGCAGTTAGAGGAGATTGGAAGTGATAAAATTCCAAATTTACCATGGGATCCGGGTGTTCATTTGGCTAGAAGGATATCTGACTACATGATGACCCAGGTTGCGCTAGAGAGCCACACACTCCACCAGGGGTCAGTCTGGAGTGGGTCTGCAGAAATTTGTCTGTTAGAGAGAGGCAACTTTTCACTCTTGATCATCATGATAGGACATGGAGATGGGTGGACAGGTACTTCTTCTACAGAGATGCCTTTACAGATACAGTTTCTGGACAACAGGTTCGGTGGTCACAGGTCTTTCAGCTTGAGGATCCAGGAGAGGAGGATCCAGTATGTATGCAGGGGACAAATAGTCGTGGTCAGAGTAGTGCAGGGCCAACATGGTGATCTTCGATAGAGGTTAGCGTGGGACCCAGGGATTGCAGGGTTGAGAATTTCACTGGCTGACAGGGGCGAGTGGACCTTTGTAGGGAAAATTTGTTTTAACTTTCCATTTAGCTTCAGTATTGAGGGGATCATAGTGCTTGAGGGTGTCTCACGGAGGTCTTGCAGTACCTCATTCTGGCATCAACATGTGCAGTTGATGGGGGCCGTGTGGATCTTGGTAGAGATTTGGAGGATGGACTCATTCCAAGATGAGTCCATGTGTCATGTGCAGGAGGTTCACAGGGTTGATATCTTTCCGGACTATGCTTCGCAGAGTATTGCAGTTCACTTCCTGATATGGGATCCAGGGGGTGGAGTGTACTATTGTTCGTCTTTCGATGGGTTCTACTGTGTATCCCACAGGTGGACATGGGATCCTAGTATTTTATTTGAGTGGATTCGGTTATTTCTTGAGGACAAGCAATTTTCTAGCAGGGAGGACTGTAATGTCCCCACTTTGGGACATCATCACAGTGCAGAGATTTATGATGACCAGAGTAACCAGATGGATGTTATAGCGAGTACATGGGCATTTGAGAGGCATTGTAGGGTCCAACTTGCATCAATCATCATATTCCATCATTATGATCCATTCCACACAGGTTGGCTTTGGTTTCGTTCCATTCCGACGATTTCCATGATTTTGACTATTTTGAGCTATAAGTTAATTGAAATCACTGAAGAGGTCATTTTGGGCACATTACTTAGAGGAACCTCTTAGTGCAATATCTCATTGGAATCGAGAGGAGAAACACTACAGGATGGGATGGCTAGAAGTGACTTTCAGTGGCCAAGGAAGCCACAAGGAGAGATAAGGAGCTTTTTAGAGGTAAAAAGGTTAATTAATTAATTAAATATTAATAAAATGAAGGTCACTTTAGAGGGACAAGGTGAGCCAAAAGTATAAAGGAAAGTGAAGGGCCTCTTCTCATGCATTCATGTATGATCT
>SNQJ01S0052790.1:15877-26066 GCA_010110895.2 Picea sitchensis | reverse complement strand
GAGGGTTTTGACTTAACAAACCCTAGAGGACGATTAGATGGTGAAAGATTCCACCTAGCTTGTCCCAAGCTTGGTCTCGGAGATGCAATACGCTCCCACACCATTCTAGTTCCAGATCTACTTAGTTGCAGGGGGATTCTACATCAGTTTCATTTGCAAGTAGAGAGAGAGCGCATCACTTGAGGGTTTCCAGCAAGGGGGGCACACCATCCATTGAGGGAAGTTCATTGCAAGTGGTTGGCAGGGTTTTGGGAGATTCTATCACATGGGTTCTTCTTGCAGGGCCTTCACCATCATTCCTAGTGCTTTTGAAGAGAGTTTTATGGTTCAGATAATTTCCTAGAGCAGTGGGACGAATTGAAGAGAAGGAGGGCGTTTCTGAGATTCAGATCTAGTCAGTTTGGAGGGGTTACACTTCAGATCTGACCCCGAGACTTCACCTAGTGACTTGTAGTGTCCCGATCTATATTCCTGAGGAGTTTCATGCATTTGGAGGCCTCCGTCATCAGGGTCGAGTTATCTAGGGTTTCAGGCATCCAAGAGGGCGCAGTTTCATTAGAGGATTCAACATTTGGAGGGGTTAGCCTTGGAATTTCGGCCTGAGACTTCAGGAGGGGGATCTTATCACCCTGATCTATCAGTTGGAAGAGTTTGGACTCATTTGGAGTCTTCCTTCAGTTGGGCCGAATTATTGATGGTTTTAACCTTCTACTAGAGCGTGGCATCTTCCAGCTTGAGGGGTTTGGCACTTGGCCCAGATCTACTTGGCATTGGTCTTCATCTCTTATCCAGCCTTTGGAGGATTATTTTGTATTGTCGGGAGCATTTTGTAGCAGCTCTAGTGTCTATCTTCTTGGCCATCTATTGAGTATTCCAGATCGGCATCTTCATTGTAGCAGGTTTCTCTATTTTATGAATAAAGCAGTTTGAGAATTTTTTGCTTGTCTATCATATTGCATATGGTTGAGGTATGTTCCATGGTTATATATTCTTGTTTATTGCTACATTACACATATATATCACATCAGTAAACCCTAAGGCCGAAATCAAGAGGCCATTCAGCAAGTAAACTCATCTAAAGAAGTAGGACAACAAAGTGTTTGATGAAATACCACAACCAAAAAAAGTTTAAAAAGACACCAAAACCGTGATGATCCTGGCATAATGGCTTGGGATCATTACAGTGGCATCAGAGCTTAGATTTCTGCCAGCCATTGGGGATTAGCAGAGTTACAGTGAATATGGATATTGTTAACAGGATTGGGGAGTGTGCAAGTGAATATGAAACCATCAATAGTTTCAGGGGGGTATTAACATTCCAATGGTTCCTATCCTATAAAAATCCTAGTTGGAACAAAAAGAAGATTGCAGGTTGGCTCAAGGCAAGGGAGGAAATTAGAGCAGCCTTTGGGAGGAACCCCACGCCGATTAGGAGGGAAAAACAGAGGAACCCCACACCCACTAGGAGCACGCAACGTTGCTACAGTTGCAAGGTGCCTTGGGAACCTGATCATAGGTGTAGGGGTAAGGGTAAGAAGCATATTGTTGAGGTATGAGAGGACAGTGATGATGAGGCATGTGAGGATGGATCGATTGATTCTTATCTGGAGTAGTCTGATGATGATAGTGACTCTTGCACAGAGGCTAGTGATAGTGACTCTTGCTCATATGTTGATGATACTAGCTCGCTTGAGGAGGATGATGACCCTTGTGTAGTGGACAAGCAGCTGGATGGACAGGATGATAGCACCAGTACTTCAGCAGACATATCACATGGTGTTGATGACCTTACACCATAGCAGAGTGGTGACACTAGTGAGGATTCACATGTGTTATCACCTAGAGATGATGAGCTTCCTATGGGGGTTGTGACACATCTGTCACCTGTTCAGACACCCATCATAGCCACGTCACATGAGGAGATCAGTGGCACGTCAGGTATGATGGATGAGCCTAGTGTGAGGGATGCACACCATGGACAGGTAGACCCACAGATCCAGGAGGAGGTACAGGACATACAGGTAGTTGACCTCACACATACAGGTCAACCAGAGGAGATGGAGTCACAGCTATTGGAGACACCATTGGTTCAGCAGATTGCAGAGGCTGACAGGTTGATGGAGCACTTACTTCCAAGATCGGCCTGCATTGATGAGGATGCACTCTTTAGCAGTCAGGATGACCATAGCATGTGTCTGGACACAGCTATATGGGACCCAGGCGCAGATGATAGTAGCAGGTTGAGTGCACAGGAGGTTACAGTTGCTCACACTGGATACAGTATGACTCAGAGGGAGCTAGCAGTTGAGGATGATGTGTAGTTACGTATGGGAAGACCTAGTGGCACGGTAGACAACATGCAGGTCAACACTTTATCTTTTGCAGAGAGTGTTGTTACTGATGGAACTAGCAATGAGAGGCGTGAGGGGGTACCTCAACATGACTATGATTAGGAGTCACACCACTTAGCATCACAGTTGAGAGTTAGTGAGGCTATGATCATGGAAACCACTAGACGTATTGATGACATGCATACAATGATGGCAGATTACTATTGGAGAGTATCAGTGGCACATAGTAGCTCAGATGGAGGATTTTCCATGCATGATTTTCACACTCTCAGGAAGAGAGTGTCTATGATGAGGACTGACTACCAGCAGTTGTTAACAGACAGGGACTACCTACTGGGGATTGGCAAGTTGTATCATAGGGCTTTGAGGGAGCAAGAGTTGGAGATGGTCTGACTCACTCAGGAGTTGGAGAGGACTCGAGGATTCTTGAGAGGCACATAGACAACCCTTCAAGAATCAGAGTCTATATCAGATGAGTCTCTTGAGGATATTTGTCAGAGATCCACTTCATCTGTCTTAGTAGACACTCAGATATATCATTCAGTCATGTTGCTAGGAGATGTTGATGATCTAGCAGAGGAGCACTAGATGATGGATGACACTTCCATTTGTCTTCTGAGAGCAGTTGGCCTCCATGTAGAGGTTGATCCAGTAGTATGCCCAGGATCTATGATGCAGCATGAGGCTACGGGAAATGACGTGAGTAGGCCGGAGCATACAGTGATGAGTGACAACTCACAGAGACATGCCCAGATGTATGATGGGATTCAGAGGGGTATAGTGTCTTACAGGGAGGAGACACACCTAGGGGAGCATGCAGATGTCACTCCTTTGCAGCAACACCTAGTTATGAGAGATCACCTTCACCATATCAGTAGTTGCATGGGAGATGAGAGAGGGAGGTTGGTTGAGCAGCAGTTGGAGGAGTTACTTCTAGTTGTACTAGATGGTTGGGATTCGGTGATGACCACAGGAGAGCATCTATCATGGATACAGATGGACGAGCTTCTGGTCAAATCCTTGGGATTGACCAAAGCATGTGACGCCTTCCAGTCCTACAGTCAGCTACAGATATGTTTGTTATCCTTCTTCGACACACTTATCATTGAAAACAACATGAGGAGGATAGCAGATGAGCACAGAGGGCTTCTGACAGTGATCAGTCTCACACAAGAGCAGTTAGAGGAGATTGGAAGTGATAAACTTCCAACTTTACCATGGGATCCGGGTGTTCATTTGGATAGCAGGATATCTGACTACATGATGACCCAGGTTGCGCCAGAGAGCCACACACTCCACTAGGGGTCGGTCTGGAGTGGGTCTGCAGGGATTTGTCTATTAGAGAGAGGCAACTTTTCACTCTTGATCATCATGATAGGACATGGAGATGGGTAGATAGGTACTTCTTCTACAGAGATGCCTTTACAGATACAGTTTCTGGACAGCAGGTCCGGTGGTCACAAGTCTTTCAGCTTGAGGATCCAGGAGAGGAGGATCCAGTATGTATGAAGGGGACAAACAGTCGTGGTCAAAGTAGTGCAGGTCCAACATGGTGATCTTCGATAGAGGTTAGCGTGAGACCCAGGGATTGCAGGGTTGAGAATTTCACTGGATGACAGGGGCGAGTGGACCTTTGCAGGGGAAAGTTGTTCTAACTTTCCATTTAGCTTCAGTATTGAGGGGAGCACAGTGCTTGAGGGTGTCTCACGGAGGTCTTGCAGTACCTCATTCTGGCATCAGCATGTGCAGTTGATGGAGGTCGTGTGGATCTTGGTAGAGATTTGGAGGATGGACTCATTCCAAGATGAGGCCATGTGTCATGTGCAGGAGGTTCATAGGGTTGATATCTTTCAGGACTATGCTTCGTAGAGTATTGCAGTTCACTTCCTGATATGGGATCCAGGGGGTGGAGTGCACTATTGCTCGTCTTTCGATGGGTTCTACTGTGTATCCCATAGGTGGACATGGGATCCTAGCATTTTATTTGAGTGGATTCAGTTATTGCTTGAGGACAAGCAATTTTCTAGCAGGGAGGACTGTAATGTCCCCACTTTGGGACATCATCATAGTGCAGAGATTTATGATGACCAGAGTAGCCAGATGGATGTTATAGCGAGTACATGGGTATTTGAGAGTCATTGTGGGGTCCAACTTGCATCGATCATCATATTCCATCATTATGAGCCATTCCGCACAGGTTGGCTTTGGTTTCGTTCCATTCCGACGATTTCCATGATTTTGACTATTTTGAGCTATAAGTTAATTGAAATTACTGAAGAGGTCATTTTGGGCACATTGCTTAGAGGAACCTCTTAGTGTAATAGCTCATTAGAATCGAGAGGAGAAACACTATAGGATGGGATGGCTAGAAGTGACTTTTAGTGGCCAGGGAAGCCACAAGGAGAGATAATGAGCTTTTTAGAGGTAAAATGGTTAATTAATTAATTAAAGTGATTTAATTAATTAATTAAATATTAATAAAATGAAGGTCACTTTTGAGGGACAAGGTGAGCCAAAAGTATAAAGGAAAGGCAAGGGCCTCTTCTCATGCATTCATGTATGATCTTATTTTGATATTTGGCTTTTAGCTAGTGAGCCCAACATTGGGGGTTTTGAGGGTTTTAACTTAACAAACCCTAAAGGACAATTCGGTGGTGAAAGATTCCACCTAGCTTGTCCCAAGATTGGTCTCGGAGATGCAATACACTCCCACACCATTCTAGTTCTAGATCTACTCAGTTGTAGGGGGATTCTACATCAGTTTCATGTGCAGGTAGAGAGAGAGCACATCACTTGAGGGTTTCCAGCAAGGGGGGCGCACCATCCATTGAGGGAAGTTCATTGCAGGTGGTTGGCATGGTTTTTGGAGATTCTATCACCTGGGTTCTTCTTGCAGGGCCTTCACCATCATTCCTAGTGCTTTCGAAGAGATTTTTATGGTTTAGATCATTTCCTAGAGCAGTGGGATGAATTGAAGAGAAGGAGGGTGTTTATGAGATTCAGATCTAGTCAGTTTGGAGGGGTTACACTTCAGATCTAACCCTGAGACTTCACCTAGTGACTTGCAGTGTCCCGATCTATATTCTTGGGGAGTTTCAGAGCATTTGGAGGCCTCCATCATCAGGGTTGAATTATCTAGGGTTTTAGGCATCCAGGAGGGTGCAGTTTCATTAGAGGATTCAACATTTGGAGGGGTTATCCTTAGCATTTCGGCCTGAGACTTCAGGAGGGGGATCTTATCACCCTGATCTATCAGTTGGTAGAGTTTGGACTCATTTGGAGTCTTCCTTCATTTGGGCCAAATTATTGAGGGTTTCAGCCTTCTACTAGAGCGTGGCATCTTCCAGCTTGAGGGGTTTGGCAGTTGGCCTAGATCTACTTGGCATTGGTCTTCAACTCTTATCCAGCCTTTGGAGGCTTATTTTGTATTGTCGAGGGCATTTTGTAGCAACTCTAGTGTCTATCTTCTTGGCCATCTGTTGAGTATTCTAGATCGACATCTTCATTGTAGCGGGTTTCTCTATTTTATGAATAAAGCAATTTGAGATGTTTTGGCTTGTCTATCATATTGCATATGGTTGAGGTATGTTCCATGGTTATATCTTCTTGTTTATTGCTGCATTACACATATATATCACATCAGTAAACCCTAAGGCCGAAATCAAGAGGCCATTCAACAAGTAAACTCATCTAAACAAGTAGGACAACAAAGTGTTTGACGAAATACCACAACCAAAAAAAGTTTAAAAAGACACCAAAACCGTGATGATCTTGGCATAATGGCTTGGGATCATTACAACTTCCCTAGGGGGAACAACTTAATGAAGTGGTGGCTGGGTAGAAAGGGGTTATGAGGATTAGAAAATGGTTGGGATGGCTTAGTTAGGGGTTTATGCATCATCTCCCATCTTTTCTCTAACCATTTTGCTTATTTTTACAAAAATTGACATTTTGACTATGTCAAGACTAGCAATTAAATTGTTGTTTTGGACTGACTTAGACTCCTTACGGACAAACACCTAGAAAAACTTATCAAATTGAGTTGAAACTTGGTCCAAGGGTGTAGGGGGTCTCATTTCATTTCTTTTGGGCACAAATACCCCTATCAAAAGCACAGGGACCTAGTTTTTACATATTTTAATAAAAAATTAATTAAAATTACCAATACTTAGGCCATTCAACAAGTAAACCATCTAAAACAAGTAGGACAACAAAGTGTTTTATGAAATACCACAACCAAAAAAGTTTAAAAGACAATCAAAACCGCGATGATCTTGGCATAATGGCTTGGGATCATTACAACTTCCCTAGGGGGAACAAACTTAATGAAGTGGTGGCTGGGTAGAAAGGGGTTATGAGGATTAGAAAATGGTTGGGATGGCTTAGTTAGGGGTTTATGCATCATCTCCCATCTTTTCTCTAACCATTTTGGTTATTTTGTAAAATTGACATTTTGACTATGTCAAGACTAGCAATTAAATTGTTGTTTGGACTGACTAAGACTCCTTACTTTACAAACACCTAGAAAAACTTATCAAATTGAGTTGAAACTTGGTCCAAGGGTGTAGGGGTCTCATTTCATTTCTTTTTGGGTACAACACCTCTATCAAAAGCACAGGGACCTACTTTTACATATTTTAATAAAAAATTAATTAAAATTACCAATACTTAGGCAATTAAAAAAAAAAAAAAAAAAAACTATCTAGACTGGACGAAATTCCGCAAAACTGTAGGAGATGTCTTGCATGGTCATTTACAATATTCTTAGACACTAGCTACCAGAGGGCTAGACCATTAGAACGCCTTTCATCACTTTGGGGGAATTATTTGTGGGAGTGAAAAACTCAAGGGAAAGTAATAAAGCTAGTTAGGCCAAATTAATAACCTGAGGAAAAAAAACACTCGATGAAAGGAACTCCTCTAATGATAAAGTCCTAGGAAACCGACCTAAAATATGATCCATGCAGACCCATTACATTATTATCCCACGTAGGGGAGTGGAAATTCCAATTACAAAAATACGTGCTGAAATCAAAACTGCCTTGTAGAACCAGTAAGTCTTCAAACTAGTAGCACCATCAGGTGCATATCATCATGGCACATGGAGTTGACCCCCTAGTTGAAATAGGTGGTCAACATTTGGCTCCACAAGGGGACGTGTGTTTGATCTTCACTTGGGAAGGAGAGCATACGAGAATCCAACATCTACAAAACAAAGTGCTCACCAATACCCAACATAAATACATGTATAAACAAATAAACAAATGCTATAAAAAATAGTTACATAAATGAAATTGCTATGGTACAATAATTACAAAGTGAAACTATGATACAATGAATCATCTAAGTAACATAATTTCATAATGAAATGACATAATACAAATCTTAAAATAAAGGAGAAGGGTTAGAGATACGTTACAACCATCCATGCAATGGATGGAATGGATCCACAAATGTCTGAAACATCCCTGTCCGGGATGACTTGTAGAAAACCCTTTTCCAAGTTTTATCAGCTTGGAATTTTTTGTGAGAAAGAACCAACCAATAATCATGCTCCTTCCTCTATTCAACCAAACACTGGAGTTTGACAAGACGTGTAAATTTTTAATGCCTTTCTACACATGACTGTCAAGGTGGAAGGCCAACCAATACTCATAATGATATGAAACTGATAAATTGAAGTTGCCTTCCATTTTCCCATTATCCTGTATTAAGTCATATTTTGGTTGAGAGGTTAAAAATGAACATGTCAAAGGAACCATTGCACTGTTTTCATCAATGTTGTCAAAGTTCTCCTGTAAAGAGATTGGTTCCTCGGGAGGAGGGTGGGGACTTGAATTATCTAGATAGTCAACAACTTCAAACTCAAACTCCTTTATCTCCTCAAAATCAGTGACTGGCTCATCCATGGATTCATCCGGAATTTCCCTATGAACTTCCCTATATTTTTCACTGTGAAGCCTAAGTTCTATAGGGTTCGGATATTCAATACAGGTCTCTATAAGGTTAGCTTCCATGATCTCTAATTGATCTGTATGGGAAAACTGCGTGGTATTAGTGATTTATTTAAGCTCCCCAATGGGATCTGGTGGAGTATCTATCTTTATGTATGAATTGACTGTTTTATATTTGAAAGATTCTCCCTCTTCCATTTTTCCATAAAAGCATCAACCAATTCATTGTAATTTTCATCCTGATCATCCCCAAATCTCTCCAAAAAGGCATGCAGCGAGTCCCGTATGGTTTTAAATGTATTATCCTCAGAATCATGAAACCAATAGTAAGCATCTTCCTCACAAAGATTCATGACAAACAATTACATTAGAACATCATCATAAATAGGTGGATCAAACCATTCATCAATACACCGCCCAAAGGCCCTGATATGAGCACTAGCATCATCATAATTATGAAAGTCGAGCAAGTTTTCAATAACATCTTCAGATATATCATGAGGATAACCAACCATTCCTGAAAAATCAATAGGTCTTAAGAAGGTGCCCATTTCCAACTAGATCATTAAAAGGTCTTGTTATCCACCAGTTTGCACAAGCTGGATTTCCTGAAGAGCCGCCAAAGAATGAGCAGTCAGTGCTCATATGACAGAGTTCAGAGTTCAACCGGTCTTTCAAAAGACCACATTTTTCTGCATTTCCACCATTGTAATAAATGACCTGAGTATGAGATATTGTAAAAGGCTATTGGCCACCTAATACCTAGGTACGAGCATGTACTCTAGAGTGTTTTTTTCACTTGTTGATTATTTTTTCTGCCTGCCTTTGTGGGCGATTAAATAATTTCTAAGTTTTTTCACTTAGAAGACTGATTCCAGAGCTAGAGTATGTGCTGGTGGTTAGGATTTGGCATGGAAAACCAATGCCTAGTGTATAAATGTATATGAGCTCATACTAGGTCATCTTAATTGAGTCATATGGAAATTGCGCCTAGGTTTGATAGGTTTTTTTTAATGTTTCAGTGAATTAATTAAATTCCCACAAAAATGGAATTTTTTAATTCTAAGTCAATAAATTGTAAAAATATGGCATCAAACATTATCAGATGCCATATTTATGGTCGTTTTCCAGACTAGAGTATCATGTAAACCCCTAATTCCCTTCTTTCGAGACAAAAAAATGATTATTATCACTAAAAAAATGAAATTTACTCGAAATTTATGGAAAATGGGTGATTTAATTCATTTCCTATTTTTTAGGAGAATTGGGGAGCATGTTGGAAACATGTTTTTCTTGTGTCCCCAGCTGACTTAGGACAAAGGTGAGTCTAACATAGATGAGGGCGACTTCACTGAAGGTTGAAGGTGTGGAGGAGATCCCAAGATAGGGACTCGACCCCACTAGTTTAGGTGGTACATTCTAAAGGAGGGGTGCGCATCCCAAAGCCCTCAACTCACCCTCATGCTCCACTCCACTCCCATTCACTCCCACTCATCCTCTCTTCACTCACCCTACACTACCCTTCCACCTCACTTCAAACACACCACTGTTAATGTTTTGCAGCTATAGGAGACATCCTCCAGCCTACAACCTGTGAGATGTGGAATATAGCAACAATGTGAAGTCTTACTCTCAGCTTACAAACCTGAGAGAAAGCCCCTAATATAGGGTTCGTGGTTCCAGCCTGAGACAAAGGCTAGGAATGTATATGGCCTCCTCCATGACGTGAGAGAGAAGAACTCCAGATGATTATCCGATGTAAGAGCGATCTGTTGAGTTAGAGAAATTCTGAAAAGTGTTGGGCACATCATCATGAGAATAAGAACAAAGATGATGTGATGGCCTCCTCTGAACAACAACAAAGTTGATGTGAAGACTCCAGAT
>SNQJ01S0052789.1:56206-66621 GCA_010110895.2 Picea sitchensis | reverse complement strand
TCTTACATCCGCCTTATTCTATTTTATTGAAAGGTCTTATTAATATTGACCTTTATTACATCCGAATACATTGATCTACCTATGTGCGGGTTAGGACCTTAACAAGAAGAGTACCCCTGGCGTTGGCTGGGAGGTACCGGTGAAGTCTCGATGGTCAGCGAGTGGGAGCTGCACGGAGTGCGTGGGAAGTCATTTGGAGCAGGCGAATAGGCAATGGTATGCTCTCTTCATTTTTGTATGGTAGAATGTAATAGGACTTATGCTTGGATCTGCTTATTAATGGAAAAGTAAAATGATGCTTTTTTTAATTGGTGACTGGAACCTTCCTTAGCTTAGCTAGATGGTTGTTGACTACCCTGGCCTTCGTTTTCCCGCATGTCTGGACCCCCTCGCTGTGTTGATTGTGTCCTTCATGGGTACTGAGCTTCTGTCCCTAGCTCGTCAGTCTTTGCCTGACAAGTTGGCCAAGAGCCTGATCTACGGTCATCGCCTTAGCTTTAAAAGACCTATGGATCTCAAAGCCCTGCTTTTCTGTGCAAGGATGATGAAGCAAGGGACGAACCTATCATCCATCCACCTCTATTGTTTTCCTTGGCTGAAGGTTTCCTTGCGTTCTGATGTGTTTTCTTTTAACCCTGCAGAATTGATTGTCGGAAAGTTTTTCTATAAACTCAACGTGCTTTTACCTAGTGTTACCTCATTTTTACTTCATTTTTTTTTCTCACTAGACATTTCTGTGTATTGCATTCTTGAATGGGGTATAGTGTTGGATTTAGCTCTGTGTTTTTTTTATCTTGTTTTTCTCTCTCCTTTATATCTCATTTTAAATCTTGTTGGGAAGTCCTGCATTTTTTTTATATCTCTCGTTTTGCTTGACTGGTGTTGCTACTTCTTCAGCCATATTTCGTTGATGGGGGCAAAATTTTGTTTGATGGAGGGGGGCGAAATTTCTGCCCAGCGCTTGAATTCAGGATAGATTGTGTAGAATGATGATGTGTATGGGTTAACATGGAATGTACTTCAGGGCTTTTTTTTTTTTNATTCAAACTCAGGATTAAATTTGAATGTCTTCATCCCAGTGAATTTAATTGAAGTCTAAACTCAGCGACCACCTCAGCTTGCTTGACCCCTTTACCTATGTGGTCATTTTTATGCATTAGCTGTATAAACCTTTCCTCTACAAAACTGTATTTATGTAATGGTTGTGTTAATAAAACTCTGGATTTTCTTCACACTTGGGCTCCACATTGATATTTTTACCTTTGCATTTTATTGAGTTGATGAAAACTATCCTCTGTGTATGCATTACGTCGAATTTATCCCTCTGCAATTCATTATTACGATGGCGAAATTACCTCCTGCTCTTAACACTTTCAAACACGAATTGTCTCGGTAATGCATTGCTTGATGGCGAATTCTTATGTTGCGATTGTTACTGACCCATTGACTTATGCTGCGATTTGTTACTGTTGAATGATAGCGATATCAACCATTGTTTACTTACCTTTATTTTTATAAGGTGCAAATTGTTGAGGTGAAACATTATTAAAGAATGGAGGTTTTGTGTACGCCATCTTCAATTATAGCAATGGTATTACTAAACTGTAATTTGATTTTCTTGGTAGATTCAGAAGTTTGAATTAATCTGAATTTTGTAGTTGGCATGGTTCAATCGTAATCCTGATGAATGATGTTTAAGGAGAAAAAAGTTGACACTCATCTAAAGAGTTTTATTAAATCTACCCATGATTCTTCAAAAGAGGGTTAAATTCTTCAAAGGAAAATATTGTTTTGCTAAATTAAAAACTTCAAGCTCAATGAAAAACATTAAATGAAAAGCATTCAAAACAGAGAAAGCTTCTGTGGGGAGGTAACAGGCAATTTTTCAAGATCATTTTGTGTTTAATGGCCTGGCTCTCTTGAACCTTTATGGAAGTCATTCAGACACACACCCTGACTATTTAATGGTAGAGAATCCAATGTATGAAGAAGCACTTCGATATTCCTAAGTAAATGAAGAAGTGTAATTTCTCTATCAGTTTTATGAAATTGTTTCATTCTTGTATATGTCTATGATGTGTGAAATCCAAATATTGCAAATCCATGACGAACTCCAAATACTGGAGATATCGTTGGCATTGTACTCAGGTAATTGACCATGTTATGTGTAGTAACGTATTGAAAAGTTTAATTGTATTTGTTGAACCTTTAATTGAAATATTGCGACCTTTTGTCATATGATTTATATTAATAACCAGAACTCAATAAAAGTCCATGATGAACTCCAAATACATGATCAACAAATAACCAACTCCAGTTAATAACCAACGCCCAATAAAAGTCCGTGTTCCGTTGAAAATTTTATCTACGTGCGTTTAAAATATCTCAGAGTGACTTTTATATAGAAAATAGATGTGTCTCCATGTGACCATATTTTAAATTTCAAAATTCTTCCACATTGTTCACTCTTCTTGAACCTGTACTCTTTATTCCATTTATGTGTTAGGTAAACCAACGACATTTCGAGAGCCTATACAATGTTTTTCTTACTTAAATCAAGTTTATAGTGTTAATAAGCATGATTGAGCATATAAAGGATTATTTAGTAGAATATTGTTTTTATGTATATATAGCTTTATTTAGATAAAGGTAGAGGAGAGAAGTCAAACTTCAAGTAGAGTTAGAGACACTATTTAGTGTTTGATCATAAGTTTAGATATTTCAAAGATAACATTAAAAAATACATAGACAGTAAAATATTAGGGTTGGAGATTAAGTTGCATAAAATGGAGATTCGGTTACATGAAATGGAAAAACAAGATCAAGAAAAGAACCAATCAACTCAAAAAAGAGGTCAATAATCTAGAAAAACTTAATCTCACTTACAAAATTAAAGAGTTAGAAGAAAAGCAAAATAACTATTTGGCCTTGTAGATAGAATGATTGATTTAAATTGTGTTCTAATGTGCTAATAAATATTGATGATGATGGATTGATTTAGAACTAGATTACTAATGCACGGTTAATTAAAGTTTATGTGTGATTATTAACAGTAATGATTACTCTTGCCCATGTTTAATTGATTTTAGGGTTGATGGAATGAATTTTAGTTGATCGTTGAGGTTGTTGTTAGCTCAGTCAGGATGGTTGATTGTCTCGGGGGGGGGGAATGTAAACACCTCCTTGTTCCTCAGAACAATCACCAGCCCTGAGACCTTAAATGGTCAAAATCGATGAGAACCTGGGCTTGATCATTGTTTATGTGTCATGGAGGTCCTAACCATTGTAGGGTAGGACGGGCGGGTAGTCATTGTTATTTTGTCAATGATTGTCGTCCATTGCTTCGAGTTACCGATGTGCTTCTTAGGTCATTATCTTCTTGTCACATGAGTTGCATGCGTCATTTTCATCATCATGTGGCGATGTTGAGTATAATGTCTTTATTACCCTTGTACACACGCACACACACAAAAAAAAATTGCACTTGTTATGAGAGGTTTGTTGTCGTAACTAAACGGCAGGGTTGTTACACTTAGCATGATATACAAATCTAATTTAGAGAGTCTAATTTACCAAATTAGATAATAACCATATATCAAATTAACTTTAATCACATATCTAATTTAGAATGTCTAAATGACTACTAGTCAATAATTTGCAAATCTAATTTAACCTTAAGTACAAATCTAAATCGCAAGTATAAATTACAAATTAGACATTAATTACAAATCAAATCTACCATTAATACAATCTAATATTAGCAATACCAATATATATAAAAAAATCATTCTCGATATCATGCATAATGCTTATGATTATAATGTTATTAACGAATTATCTTCCGACACGTTGTCTAGCCATAATAATAGTATTAAGGTTTTAACAGCTGCCATTGACTAAACTCGAGGTCTAAGAATGCTATCTTCTAGTCAATAAAAGGTGGATGTAATTATTAATATTTCACTATCAAAAGATGTTAAAATGCAGGTGTAACGATAATGATTGGGCTAGCCATTAGGGTTCAATAAAAACACAAGTAAGAGTTAATTACCATTAAAACGAAGGAAATACATAAATGAAAATGAATTCAATGCAGGACATCATTAAATGAAAATGCATTCCTAAAGAGGGTAACAACATAGACCATAGGTAAGTCAGTAATGAAGTGCAATCCAAAGGGAAAATTTCTAGGTACACAGGCAACAAATGTTGTCTTAAAATGGAAAAATTGCAAGAGCAAAATATCCATGCAATGAAACGCATTCAATATAAATACTCAAAGAAATATTCAACAATGGATACACATCAATAAATAAAATGAAGATCAATGAGATCCAGCAATGAAAACGCCTTCAGAAATCGCAGGGAAATAATTAAATGAAAACACATTGCTAAAGAGCGTAACATCACCAGGTAACAAGCAAATTCATAGTCTGGTCATCGGAAAAATTGATGTACATTACATAAGCTTGTAATTAAAAGTATGTTTATACAATAAAAGGAAAATCGACTGGATACTAGACTGCTATATAATAAAAGGAAAATCATTGAACAATATATGTAAATATCCAACCTAAAAAGAATAAAGAAGGTTAATTTCCCCAGGGTAAACTCGCCATCAGATTGCAATAAAGGCAAATAATACAATCGTCGTCAACTTCTATCCAAAACATGAAGTGCATTTGCCATTAATCAAATTAAACCACAGAACGAGTTCACCATTAATACAGTAATTTGCAGAAGGGAAATCCGTCGCCAAGCAATACATGGTTTTTAAAATTTCAATCATTGAGTTCTAACGTGTCAGTTCTGTTGGGTAAAATCGTCGTCGAAGAAAAAACATATTGTAGAGGGAAAACACAGTGATCATCATAGTAGAGAATCGTGGTCAAGTTTCAATAGAATTACACAACAAAATGAAAATATATGAGGTCGTTTTTGTGCACATCGTTCCACCCAACCGCAGTAAATATATTTCACAGTCATCACAGGGTATGTAAATTCACTGTAATACATTCACACCAATATAAAATTATTTATTTTAAATTTGTAGTAATACAGATCGTTTAATTTCGCAGTAATATAATTCGCAGTAAGGCATATCACTTTTATCACAGGGTGTGTAAATTAATAGTAATATCCAATAAAGATGTCATTTAAATCTATGTTATCGCAAAGGTCATTTCAAAAAAAATGCAGAGGTCCTTACATAAAAATGCAGAGGACAATTCATTAAAAACATAGAGGACAATTCATTAAAAACGCAGAGGAAAATTCATTAAAAACGCAAAGGATAATTCATTAAAAACACAGAGGATAATTCATTAAAAACGTAGAGGATAATTCATTAAAAATGCAGAAGTACTCACTCACAAAAGGTGCAAGGCAATCCATCAACCAGGAACAATCAACAGGGGTAGACGACTGAAAACTATCCTTCACTCATCATCCATGCACATAAAAGCAGGGCATTAGAATCTATAGGTCGTTGTGCATCGAAGTGACGACTGTCGATTCAACTCCTGGCCGACTGCTTAGTCATAGACTGATGAACTAGGGATGAGGACAAAGTAAAATTCACAAATCTTCACGACAAGCAACAAACCAAAGGATAGTCACAACCTTCAGGGATTGAAAGCCAAGGGAAACAATCAACAACGAGCTTAAGGCTATGGGGAAATTAAGTTATCAATTAAAATGATAAGTCAACACTTTCTCACACATTTAAAAGAACATAATGAAAGTGTAAGGTCAATGAAAATCTACCATGCAGAATAAAAGTAAGTGTACCGTAACCAAAGTCATCCACTCTGATTCATTGTCCCGTGTGCTCCGTGCAAATCCCTCTTTTCGACCGATGAGACTTCATCGGTACCTCCCAACCAACGCTAGGGGTACTCTTCTTCCCCCTTATCTCCCCAAACCACAAAGGGGTCATGCACACTAAACCAAAGAACAACTAGCTCCCAGCTCACCTCGCAAGGCCGAGATACCACTCCTCATCGAGTTGGGTATCCCAACTCCCACAAGCTAAGTCAGTCAAGTCTAAAATTGTGTAGCATAACATTACGCATAACATAAGATATCCATCCTCCTCCTCCTCCCTCCTTTATATAGAGTTTCTAAGTCATTTACTTTCCCAAAATTCCCATTTAAATTATTGTCCAAAATATAATTCATAAAAATCCTCCCCGTACATGTGTCACCCATCCCCTTCATTGCACCATAAATTAATTTCATTAAATAATTAATTACTCCTATTTCCCTCACCCACCTAAAAGCATTCCTAGGTGTTCTCATATTCCCTTACACATTTTAATGACTTACCCCCTTACTAATTTACTAGTTGAGTTTAATTTAGAAAGTTCTTAAATGCTAGATACCTTACTAAATTAGTCTTTCTTATTTTTCCTTGTGTTTCCCCTTCTTTTTATGTTTCCCACTTTTTCCTAGTTTCCTAATTCTTTTAAATTTCCCTGTTTCCCTTTTCATTTAAAACTCAAATTGGCAAGTGTAGAAAATTAGTTTTTTCCCCTTTTTCTTTTTAATTAATAAATTTTTAATTAGCATATGTAACAAAACAATTATTTCCCCTTTTTTAATTTTATCCCCCAAAATATTTTTATAAATTAATTGAATTGCTTACCCCCTTCTTGTCACATGATTAATGATGATTATCATTATATATATATATCACAAGTATCACTCAGACCTAGACTTTATTTTCCTAGGCTAGGCAACATTAGATTAGGGAAATTGTTTTAAATCTCTCTCATCACATTATTCGTTCTAAGGCCCTATAGGTTTATTCATCTATTATTTAACAATGTGACGTAACCTTCAGGACACATTGTTCAAATTACTAAGACAACTGAGAGGGGGGGTGAATCAGTTGTTATTGTGCTTAAACAATTTTAAGTCTATTAAATCATTCTTAATCTTTTTTCAAGTGATCATCAATATTATACAACATATGGACAACATAAATAATGAGCATCAATCACACATAATATATACATAGAGAAATATTTTCATGAGGAAACCCATAAAGGGAGAAAACCTCTTCTTCTTCGAAATGAAAGGAAATCTTTTAAGTTTTGTACATCATCTATGTTTGAGCACCAACTCAAAGTGAGGCTACTACCTCTTTTTTACAAGCTCCAACTTATTGAGAGCACCAACTCTCTGGTTTCCCTAGCACCGACTAGATGGAAGCACCAAATCCCTGAGTGTTCGAGCACTGACTGGAAGGAAGCACCTACTTCCACTTATACAAGCACCAACTTGTTTGAGAGCACAAAATCTCTGGTTTCTCTAGCACCGACTAGAAGGAAGCACCAACTCCCTAAATATTCCAGCACCAAATGGATTTATACAAGAACCAACTTGTATACAGAAAACTCTATGTTTTCCCAAGCAGTCCATGGATGATTTTAGGGGCTAAATTTCACTCATGGGCTAATTTTCCATGGTTTTTCCAAAAACAAGATTCGCTATTTTAAAATTGATTCGCCCAAATTCTATAGGATAAAATGATTTCACCTTAAAAATCACCAAAAATTTGTAAAAACTATATAAAATCCTTAGAAATTTGAATATTTTTACAAAAATATCGCCAAACATTTATAGTTGGCATATGAAGGATTAGTAAGATTCGCCAAGGTTTCTACATTTTAAAATAAATTTCCATCCTTAAAATCATCCCTGCCAAGCACCACCCTGCCCCACCCTGTTTTCTAGCCACAACTAGATGGAAGCTACGACTCTCGATATTCAAGAACCAAATCGAATATCAGAGGACCACATTCCTCCCCAGCACCACCCTACCTCCTTGATTATAAATAAATGATTGAATAACCAACAACACAGATAAATCGATTCTTACCACTTCTTCTCTGTTCTATAAATCTGGTCTGCTTCTAACTATTCTTCCATTCTTCTCTTCCTCTGTCTGTTCTGGAATTCTTCTCTGCTTCAAGTTGTTCTGTAATTCTTCTCTTTATTATGTCTATTCCTCATATGTTACTCATCTCTGATTTTTATCTCACACTACGCATATTGTCGGTCTCACACTGCGCATACTGTAATTTTTCCTTTCTTACAGTTCAACTCATTTTTCATTCAGAACCACCAACCCTGCAGAGTCACTGCATGTTTCTTTTATACTGTACAACCCCTTAAGTTACCCCTAAAACCCTAGAAAAATGCTTCGACAACTAAAACAGGAGCCATCCAAGAACCATGATTCGATTCTTCTAACTGAATCATAACTGATCAATTAATCATGAAGAGCAACAGTAGCCCTTCGATCAGATTTCCAAGTATCCAACATCGTTGGATTACAAGCACAGGGTCTTGAGTTGATTTCACCATTTTTCATTTCGGCATTCCGACATTTCAGCATTCCTGTGCTGAAGAGTCTCGACACTCCAAGTCGCAATCCCCAAAATGGAGCCAGATCAACGGTCCACAAAACTTCATAATCTGAGCCCTTCTTTTCTTAATCGAACAACTGACGATATTTTGGTGTTTTTCCTTTCGGTTTTTCGAGACTCACAATAGTCCCTTTCGGCATTCGGGAGTTCGAGACTTCGTGATGGTGGAGTTTCTACTTGTTATGTAAAACCCCAAAATAGACATTTCTGGTGTGGCTTAAACCTTTTGATGTCACACGTGGACTTACATGTGTTGAATAGCTGCCACGTGTCACTCTGATTCGTGACTTACATGTGCCTAAAATGTTGAATCAACTTGACACTTGTCATTACCTGATTGTGCCACGTGTCCTTAGCTGACGTGGTTTGCTGACATGGTTTGTTGATGTGTTTTTTTCGGGATTTCGAGGTTCACTACTTCAAAGGTTAAAGTTCCTTTGATCTTTGATTTCCCAGTCTGCGAAACTCCGAAATGGAGTCTTTGTTGATGTGTTTGTTTTAGGATTTCAGGGTTAACTACTTCAATGGTTAAAGTTCCTTTGATCTTTGATTTCCTGGTCTACAAAACTCCGAAATGGAGTCTTTGACATGCTCTAATATTTCACATTTCAGTATTTCATCATTCTTGTCGTGAGTGTCCTTGACACCTCTAACTCCTGGTATCCAAAACTTTGATTTCCCAGTCTGCGAAACTCCAAAATGGAGTCTTTGACATGCTATGATCTTTCGCATTTTGGGATTTCATCATTCTTGTCATGAGTATCCTTGACACCTCCAACTCCTAGTATCCGAAACTTTGAAATGGAGATTAAGTCATGGTTTTACATTTTATGATTTTTTGTCATGAGTTGCTTCCTTGACTCCTAGAGTTTACGCTTCTAATCTTTCCATGCGATCATCGTTGCGCTGCTGGTCTTTCCACTTTCTCTTGTTCGTCATCGTCAGGCTGAGCTTACCATCAATGACAAACAAATACTCTACCTTTTGTCGGCCCGTAATAAATATTCCAACAATTTCCCCCTTTGACATTGATGACAACCTTGAAGACACTACTCATAGCATCCTTACCGTTACACTTTCTCCTCCTTTGACATCAATGTCAAAGAAGTAACATGCTCCCCCTGAGCTGTTGCAGTACATACTCCCCTTGTCAACTATGAGAAACTTAGAAATACAATAGATATTCAATAAGTACTCCCCCTGACAACTATGAGCATATTATATGAAATAAGTTATAACCCCCAACTTTTGACGAAGATATCCAAAAGGGGTCATTGCTAACGTTTTAGTAAAGATATCAGCTATATGTTCCGTGGAAGGAATATAATTCACTTGAACAATTATGTTTGTAACTTGTTCTCTGAGAAAATGGTATTTTATTGGTATGTTCTTAGATTTTGAATGAAGTACAGGATTCTTAGAGAGAGTGATGGCACTGGTGTTATCACAGTGAAGTGGAATGGGATCAGTGTAAGTTACCTTCAAATCTGCAAGAGTTTGTATCATCCATAAAATTTGTGTGCAACAAGTAGCAGCAGCAATGTATTCTGCCTCTGTAGTTGATAATGAAATGGATCCTTTCTTTTTACTAAGACATACTACAAATGAGTCACCTAGGAAGAATGCTCCTCCACTGGTTCTTTTTCTCTCATTAACACAGTTTTCCCAATCGACATCTGAATAATTTATTAACTGAAAGTTCTAATTTCTAGGATACCACAGACTGTAATTCATTGTGCCCTTCAAGTACTTGAATATCCTTGTTACCGCTACTAGATGACTTTGTTTAGGAGTAGACTTATAGTGACCTACCATTCCAACAACTTGCATTATATCAGGACGGGATGTTGTGATGTACAAAAGACTGGCTATCATTGATTGGTATGTCCTTTGATCAACATTGGGTGAAATATCATCTTTACTGAGCTTGCAACCAACCACCATAGGTGTACTAACAGGAGAGGAATCCTCCATCTAAAA
>SNQJ01S0052789.1:7292-52901 GCA_010110895.2 Picea sitchensis | reverse complement strand
TACATCCCAAACATCAACACCTAAGGCCATTAGGTATGTTCTCATTCTAACCTTCCAAAAGGAAAAATTTGTTCCATCAAACAGAGGAGGCTTACTGGCTGAAGTCCCTTCATGACTTGTCATGTTTAAGCTTACAGATCTACGTTTCAATAAAAGGAACCCACTCTGATACCAATTGTTGAAATTACTAAGACAACTGAGAGGGGGGGTGAATCAGTTGTTATTGTGCTTAAACGATTTTAAGTCTATTAAACCATTCTTAATCTTTCTTCAAGTGATCATAAATATTATACAACATATGGACAACATAAATAATGAGCATCATTCACACATAAGATATACACAGAGACATATTTTCACGAGGAAACCCATAAAATGAGAAAACCTCTTCTTCTTCGAAATGAAAGGCAGTCTTTTAAGTTCTGTACATCATCTATGTTTGAGCACCAACTCAAAGTGAGGCTACTACCTCTGTTTTACAAGCTCCAACTTGTTGATAGCACCAACTCTCTGGTTTCTCTAGCACCAACTAGAAGGAAGCACCAACTCCCTGAGTGTTCCAGCACTGACTGGAAGGAAGCACCTACTTCCACTTATACAAGCACCAACTTGTTTGAGATCACCAAATCTCTGGTTTCTCTAGCACCAACTAGAAGGAAGCACCAACTCCCTAAATATTCTAGCACCAAATGGATTTATACAAGCACCAACTTGTATACAGAAAACTCTGTGTTTTCCCGAGCACCACCCTATTTTCTAGCCAGAACTAGATGGAAGCTACAACTCCCAATATTCAAGCACCAACTCGAATATCAGAGGACCACAGTCCTCCCTAGCACCACCCTACCTCCATGATTATAAATAAATGATTGAATAACCAACAACACAGATAAATTGATTCTTACTGCTTCTTCTATGTTCTGTAAATCTGGTCTGCTTCTAACTGTTCTGCCATTCTTCTCTTCCTGTGTCTGTTCTACAATTTTTCTCTGCTTCAAGATGTTATGCAATTCTTCTCTTACTTCTGTCTATTCCTCATTTGTTACTCATCTCTAAGTTTTATCTCACATTGTGCATACTGTTGGTCTCACACTGCACATACTGTAATTTTCCCTTTCTTACAGTTCAACTCATTTTTCATTCAGAACCACCAACCTTACACAGTCACTGCGTGTTTCTTTTATACTGTACAGCCCCTTGAGTTATCATTAAAACCCTAGAACAACGTTTCAGAAACTAAAATGCCAACCGTCCAAGAACCATGATTCGGTTCTGCTAACTGAATCATAAATGATCAATTAATCGTGAAGAGCAACAGTAGCCCTTCGATCATATTTCCAATCTTCCAACACTGTTGGATTACAAGCACATGGTCTTTCTTTGATTTCTCCATTTCTCATTTCGTCATTCTTGTGGTGAAGAGTCTCAACACTCCAAGTTGCAATCCCTGAAATGGAGCCAGATCAACGGTCCACAAAACTTCATAATCTGGGCCCTTCTTTTCTTAATTGAACGGCTGATGAGATTTCGGTGTTTTGCCTTTTGGGTTTTCAAGACTCACAATAGTCCCTTTCGGCATTCCGAAGTTCGAGACTTCGTGATGGTGGATTTTCTACTTGCTATGTAAAACCCCGAAATAGAAAGTTTCGGTGTGACATAAACCTGCTGACGTCACACATGGATTGACACATGTCGAATAGATGCCACGTGTCACTCTGATTCATGACTTACATGTGCCTAAAATGTTGAATCAACTTGACACTTGTCATTTCCTGATTGTGCCACATGTCCTTAGATGACGTGGTTTGCTGACGTGGTTTGTTGATGTGTTTGTTTCGGGATTTCGAGGTTCACTACTTCAAAGGTTAAAGTTCCTTTGATCTTTGATTTCTTGGTTTGCAAAACTCCAAAATGGAGTCTTTGTTGATGTGTTTGTTTCAGGATTTCGGGGTTAACTACTTCAAAGGTTAAAGTTCCTTTGATCTTTGATTTCCTAGTCTGCGAAACTCTGAAATGGAGTCTTTGACATGCTCTCATCTTTCGCATTTCAAGATTTCATCATTCTTGTCGTGAGTGTCCTTGCTAACTCCCGGTATCCGAAACTTTGATTTTCCGGTTTGCGAAACTCTGAAATGGAGTCTTTGACATTCTGTGATCTTTCGCATTTTGGGATTTTATCATTCTTGTCATGAGTGTCCTTGACACCTCCAACTCCCGGTATCCGAAACTCTGAAATGGAGATTAAATCGTGGTTTCACATTTCATGATTTTCTTCCGTGAGTTGCTTCCTTGACTCCTGGAGTTTACGCTTCTGATCTTGCCATGCGATCATCATTGCACTGCTGGTCTTTCCACTTTCTCTTGTTCGTCATCATCGAGCTGAGCTTTCCATCAATGAAAAAAAATTAATTTTCCTTCTATCTGCCCATAATAAATATGCCAACACGCACTACGTGCTCCAAGGGTGCCACTCGCCTCTTGACTGACTTGGTAGACATCAAAATCCCTTGGAGTCAATACTCCGCCTAGTTATTGCGTGCCCCTTAGAATCATCGTGAGCGATTGTCGCAGTTGTCCATCACGACATCATGGGTATTCTCGAGCTAGGTAATCGTTAACCTACAGTTCGAGCCATGGAGGGAGTGCTAGTAGGTTGTGGCAGGGTTGTTGTCCACACCTCTCCCTCAACATCTCTGGTTATCGTGCAAGACCCCTCTACTTCACATGTGAGTTTGGTCGGAAAGCTATTGTCAGCCTGCATCATCAATGAATCATGTCATAAATAATATCCATAATCATATCATCTTATCAGATGCACAAATTTCATATATACAACAATCAAACCCCCAATATTCCACTCCCTGACTTGATCTGAAGTCCAAGGGGTTTCATCAATGCCTCTGCATCCTCAAGGTCCAAATTCATGCACACTCAGGAAAACTGATTCAATAGCACATGTCTATGTCAATAGAACAAAATAACATGTCATCAATCCATAACGCCTCATAATCATAATCAAATGCCCAATAGTATAATAATCTGGATCACTTGCAAGCAAGTGTCCTCAAAGAATAAGTTTGCTCAGTGCACGCAAGAGCGGGATGTTAATACACCCCATCTTGGTCTAAACTTTGTCCCAATGTTTCACAGTATATAAGTACCGAAATAATGTGTATCACAGAATCATAATTCTATCTATCTAACAAAAATGGAAATTGTTGGCACATATCATATGCGTCCTCTGAGGTCATTGAGTGTGGACTATAGTTGTCCCACTGGACCTTCACCTGATCTACTATTTGATGTCCTAGTTGTCGAATTTTATGATCTAGGATGTGGATCAGCTAAAATGTGAGCACCCCCTTGTCCTATACCTCCAAGGAAATCATGTCAATAACATGTGTAGGATCATGAATATAATGTCTCAAAACAGATACGCGAAAAACATCGTGCATATGTCTCAAAGAATAAGAAAAGGCTAGTTGATAGGCCATGGTCCCCTTCCTCTCCACAATCTTGAAAGATCCCACAAACCTAGGAGAGAGTTTATCTCCCTTTCCAAACTTGATCAAACTCTTATGCATTTTTACCCGCAAGAAGACTCGATCGCCAACTTCGTAACTATGGTCGACATGGTGTGCATTGACATAACTCTTTTGTCAATCCTGTGCTTATTTAATCCTTTGTCTTATTGTTTTCATTTTCTCTTCCATTTCTTGGATCACTTATGGTCCCACTAGGACCCTATCCTCAAGTCGATCCCAACTCAAATGCATTTGACATGGTCGCCCGTAAATAAACTCGAAGTGCACCATCTTAATGGTGCTTTGGTAACTGTTATTATAAGTGAATTCCACCAGTGGCAAGAATTATTCTCAACGCTTTTGTTGGCCCATCACATATATGCACAACATGTCTTCCAATGTATGGTTCATTCATTCGGTCTTCCCATCAGTCTTCGAGTGATACGCAGTACTAAAGTGAAGTTGGGTTCCCAAGGCCTCTTGGAAACTAGTCCAAAATTGTCCAGTAAACACCGATCCTCGATCGGATATAATCCTGTTAGGCATGCCATGCAGCCTCACAATATCACTGATGAAAACTCTAGCTATGTCAGGTTCCTGATATGTCGTACTCATAGGAATAAAATGAGCACTCTTCATCAGAGTGCCGACTACAACAAAAATCGAGTCGTGTCTCCTTGTGGTCAGTGGCAATCCAACAAAGAAATCCATCGAAGTGACTTCCCATTTTGATTCTAGAATAGCGTGTGGCTGTAGTAATCCTGTTGGATGTCTATGTTCAGCCTTTACCTCCTGACATTCAAGACACCTAGCCACATAGTTGACTATGTCTGCCTTCATTCCCTTCTAGAAGAATAAGGGTTTAAGGTCTGCCCTCATATTCCTGACTCTTGGGTGGGCCATGTACATTGCTCTGTGAGCCTCGTTTAGGATCAAACTCCTCAACTCATCATTTGGTAGTAGGTAAATCTGATTTTTAAACCTCAATAATCCATCTTCGTCACACGTAAATCCTTCAAATATTGGTACCATCATTTTTTTTTGTCTGATAAAATCCTCGACCTCTATGTACTAGTCATCATCGTGCTATAATGTTAGAATATTTTCACATAGATTCGTATGAAGAGGAAACACCAAAAATATGTGTGGTCTTTGACTCAATGCATTTTCCACTCGATCCACTATTCCTTTTATGTAATAAATCTCGAAATCGTACTCACTAAGTTGTTCCGACCAACGTCGTTGTCGCACGTTCAGGTCACTTTGTGTAAAGATGTGTTGTAGTCCATAGTGGTCCGTCTTTAGTTCAAATTTTCGTCCAACAAAGTAGTGTCTCCAAACCTTCAAGGCATAAACAATTTCTAACAACTCCAAATCATGTGTCACATAGTTCTCCTCATGCCTTCTCCGTTTCCTCGAGATGTAAGCGATCACTCGACTGTCTTGCATCAAGAATCTGCCTAAGCCTTCCTTGGATGTGTCAGTGCATACCAAGAAGTCTATGTCCATGTTAGGGACCTTTAGTATCGGTGTTGTTGTCAACAACTCTTTGAGCCTCCCAAATGCTTCCACGCATTTCTTGGTCCAAAAAAACTTCTTGTTCTTCTTCTACAATTTCGTGATCATATTTTCTATATTCGAAAATCTCTCGACGAATCGTCGATAGTATCCTGCTAAACCCATGAAGCTACGCACTTTCGGGACATTCGTCGGTGTAGGCCATCCCATAATGGCCTACACAATTTCTAGATCCACGACGATACCTTCGCCAGAGATGACATTCCCTAAGTAGTGAATCCTCAATTGATAAAATGAGCATTTGGAAAACTTCCCATATAATTTGTGCTCTGAAAGACATTGTAGTACTAAGCACAAGTGCTCTTCATGCTCCTCCATCGTCTGAGAGTAAATCAAAATATCATCAATGAATACTTGGATGAACTTGTTGCATTCTAAACTCCTATAACCTTGGGGTCGACATCCGATAAGGCATTCTAGCTATCGATTTAGTCCCTGGTTTTAGGTCTATGGTAAACTCCAATTTCCTCTCCGGTGGCATCCCTGGTAACTCCTCCGAGAAGATGTCTGTAAACTCTCTCACCACCGGTAGGTTTTCTAGACCTTTCACCACTCCTTTTTAATTCAACGCAAGGATTGTATAAATCTTACATGCCGTGCACATGCTCTTCCATAACTACAAGGAAGAGATAAACCTCAGGGAAACTCCCTGGTTTCGACCTACAATAACACGTTTTTGTCCCTCATCATCGACCAAGCTCAATCGTTTCATATTGCAGTTGAGTATTGCCTCATGCAATTTCAACCAGTCCATAACAATCATGACGTCATAAGATCCTAATATCTTGACATACAGGTTGGCCCTGGTGACAAACTCTCCCAGGTTAAGGGTACAGCCCATAACCTTTCCTCCAACCTTTTGTTTGGCTCCCGAAACCATCTCTACAAAGATAAATGCATCCTGTTCGACTTCCTTTACCTTAATCCTTTTTAGTGGTGCGCCAGAAATGAAACTTTCGGTAGCACCGAGATCTATCAAAAAACTAAGGGTCTGGTCAACGACGGTACCTGACGTCTCGAGCACAATCGATTGGTTCTCTTCCTGGCGATTATTCATTGTTGAATGAATTTGATGGCCCTTGAGAAAATCTCCCATGGTAGTGGGTCTGGCTAATCCAAATTCTCTAGTCCTCTCCACTGGGTAGTCGCACTAGTAGTGTGGCTCCCCACAAGTCCAACACCCCTTCTTCGATCTAGTACCCCTGGTACCTGAAGTAGAAGCTGATAGCCTACCGGCCTGGAATCCTGGTATGTTCTACTGAACATGCCTAAACTACTGGTGCGCTCAATGTTGTTGTTGATGTTGTAGTCCTCAGTAAGGGGTCTACTACTGAGGCACCAATCATCAAGGTGTAGTGAAAGAGGATCCTCTATGGAAGCCATGATATCCAGGCGTATGCCTGACTAGCGTCTGATGCTACGATGCACCAGATGATACCTTCTCTAACCCACGGTGATAAGCTCCTCCTTTGCTATAAGGGCCTTTTGGACGACATCATGCAAGGTTTGAGGCATCAGAATCCCAACCTTTACACATATTCTGCCATTAAGGTCAAACATGAACCTGTTGACCTTAAGTTTCTCAATATTAAGATGTGGAGCATACTGAAGCAACACCATAAATTGGGCCTCGTACTCGGGCACCATACAACCACCTTGTTGTAAGGTGTTGAACTCATTGAGTTGACGTTCAATGAATTCCTCTGATAGGTGCCTCTCTCAGAACTGTTCCTCGAACAGTTCCCATGACACGTCTTCGACGGTCATGTTTAATTGTGGCAGGATCATCTTCCACCAAAGAAGAGTGCCCCCCTTCAGTTGAAGGCCGCCATGTGGACCTTCATGTTGGAGGTATAGTCGCGAAGTGCAAAGCACATCGCCATATTCTCGAACCATGCCTCAGCGGCTGCGCCGTTCAGGGCACCAACCAACTCGAGAAATTTGACCTTCTCGAGTTTGTGGTGAATGCTACCAGTATCAACCGGAGCATGTTGTGGACCCTTAGGGGGTGCAGGTGCCCTAGCCTCATCTCTGTCCAAATGGTTGATCAGTGCCTCAGACATGCGCTGAAAATATCTCATCAGTCCAACCACATCACCCATCGTTATTTTCTCATGCCCGACAACTTGTTCGTCTCCCTGGGGGTTAGACCCCTTAGGCATGGATTCTACTGGAGGTGTCACGCCTCCTCCCCTAGCACGCCTTCATTTGCCTCCGCGGTTTCCTCTAACCATGATTACCTACATGAATACAAGTCAAATTAATTAGAAACATTATAATCAATATCATATCAATGAAATTCATAGTGATCCCAAGTCACGGATTGAACCCCACTCTGATACCATATGTAATGACCCCATCGTTATGACTACAAGCAAAGCAGAAGGTGCAAATTCGTTTTTTTTTTTTAGGCAGGAAGGAAACGATGACAAAGTTAACCACACCTAGATGACGAACACACACGCATCGATTAGGCAACAAAAAACTATGACTCCATGCACTAGAACAAGAGAAATTGGGTGAAACATGCGTAAAACAACAAGGATAAATGACTACCACTCGACACAACATGACCACACCTACCAACTAAGGGACAACACCCCCATCCTTACATAATGGCCTCGACGGGCAGTTAACTAAAACCTCGGTGGTGCGCAACCAAACGCATGAAGGCGTTACAACCCAAGTGCTAACAACAACTTACAACGATCAAAAACACCCACACAGAAATCACAGACTGCGGCCAAGTTATCCTTCTCCTCCATCCCTAAGGGCACACAATGACCCCCTCATCAGGAATCATGTCATCCCCAAGTGATAGGCATGACTATAACCTTGTCGTGACACATCCTATTTGGACCAAGGACTCTAGATAAATCCAACTCACTAGGAGCCGAATACCGATAAGAAGACCACACCCATACCCCAAGCAACAAGTCGACGAGATGCAAGAGGATGACAATAATGAAAAATGCAAGACAATACACAACTTTGTCAACAAACCAACCCTTTTATCAAGTCTAAATTGGTCAATATTTACGATCTAATTTAGAATTAAATACAGATCTAATTTAACCAGTCTAAATTACAAATAGTCAGTGATTTACAAACCTAACTTAATATGATATACAAATCTAATTTAGTGAGTCTAATTTACCAAATTAGATAATAACTATATATCGAATTAACTTTAATCACATATCTAATTTAGCAAGTCTAAATGACTACTAGTCAATAATTTGCAAATCTAATTTAACCTTAAGTACAAATCTAAATCGCAAGTCTAAATTACAAATTACACATTAATTACAAATCAAATCTACCATTAATACAATCTAATCTTAGCAATACCAATATATAAAAAATAACATTCTCGATATCATGCATAATGCTTATGATTATAATGTTATTAACGAATTATCTTCTGACACGTTGTCTAGACATAATAACAGTATTAAGGTTTTAACAACTACCATTCACTAAACTCGAGGTCTGAGAATGCTATATTCTAGTCAATAAAAGGTGGTTGTCATTATTAATATTTCACTGTCAAAAGATGTTAAAATGCAGGTGTAACAATAATGATTGGGATGGCCATCGGGGTTTAAGAAAAACATAGGTAAGAGTTAATTACCATTAAAACTCATGAAATACATAAATCACAACACATTCAAAACAGGCCATCATTAAATGAAAACACATTCCTAAAGAGGGTAACAACGCAAACCATAGGTAAGTCAATAACGAAGTACAGTCCAAAGGAAAAATTTCCAGGTACACAGGCAATGAATGTTGTCTTAAAATGGAAAAATCGCCAGAGAAAAATATCCATGCAATGAAACACATTCAATATAAAAACGCATAGAAATATTCAATAATGGATACACATCAATAAATAAATGCAGAGCAATGAGATATGGCAATGAAAATGCCTTCAAAAATCGCAGGGCAATAATTAAATGCAAACGCGTTCCTAAAAAGGGTAACATCGCCAGGTAACAAGCAAATTTGCAGTCTGGTCATTCGCAAAATCGTTGTACATTGAATAAGCCTGTAATTAAAAGTATAGTTATACAGTAAAAGGAAAATCGATTGGATACTTGACAGCTATATAATAAAATGAAAATCGTTGAACAATAGAGGAAAATATGCAACCTAAAAATGAATAAAGAAGGTTAATTTCCCCAAGGTAAACTTTCCATCAGATTGCATTAAAGGCACATACTACAATCGCAATCAACTTCTATCCAAAACACGAAGCGCTTTTGCCATTAATTAAATTAAACCACAGAGGGAGTTCACCATTAATACATTAATTTGTAGAAGGGAAATTCATTGCCAAGCAATTCATGGTTTTTAAAATTTCAATCGTTGAGTTCTAATGCATCAGTTCTGCTGGGTAAAATCGTCGTCAAAGTAAAAACATATTGCAGAGGGAAAACACATTTATCATCACAGTAGAGAATCAAAATCAAGTTTCAATAGAATAAGACAACATAATGAAAATATATGAGGTCGTTGTCATGCAGAGCGTTCCACCGAGACGCAGTAAATATATTTCACAGTCATCTTAAGGTATGTAAATTAACCGTAATACATTCATAGCAATATAAAATTATTTAATTTAAATTCGCAGTAATACATATCATTTAATTTCGTAGTAATAAAATTCGTAGTAAGGCATATCACAGTCATCAAAGGGTGTGTAAATTCGTAGTAACAGCTGATAAATATGTCATTTAAATCTATGACATCGCAGAGGCCATTTCAAAAAAAACGTATAGGTCCTTTCACAAAAATACAGAGGACAATTCATTAAAAATGCAGAGGACAATTCATTAAAAACGCAGAGGACAATTCATTAAAAACGTAGATGAAAATTCATTAAAAATGCAGAAGTACTCACCCGCAAAAGGTGCAAGGCAATCCATCAACCAGGAACAATCAACAAGGGTATCTGACTGACAACTATCCCTCGCTCATCATCCACGCACAGAAAAGTAGGGCATTAGAATCTATAGGTCGTTATGCACCGAAGTGATGGTCGTCGATTCAGCTCCTAACTGACTACTCAGACATGGAATAACGAACTAGGGATGAGGATGAAGTAAAAAGCACAACTCTTCATGACAAGCAACAAACCAAAGGATAATCACAACATTCATGGATCGAAATCCAACAGAATAAATTAACAACGAGCTTAAGACTATGGGGAAATTAAGTTATCAATTAAAATGCTAATTCAACACCTTCTTACACAGTTAAAAGCACATAATGAAAGCATAAGGTCAATAACAATCTACCATGCTGAACAAAAGTAAGCGTACTGTATCCCAAGTCGTCCGCTCTGAGTTGTTGTTTGACGCGCTCCATGCAGCTCCCGCTTGTCGACCGATGAGACTTCACCAGTACCTCCCAGCCAATGTTAGGGGTACTCTTCTTCCCCCTTATCCCCTGGAGATGCAAAGGGGCCATGCAAACTAAACCAAAGAACAGCTAGCTCCCAGCTCGCCTCATAAGGCCGAGCTACCACTCCTCATCGAGCTAGGTATCCCAACTCCCACAAGCTAAGTTAGTCAAGTCTAAAATCCTAGAGCGTAATGTTACGCATAACATAAGAGATCCATCCTCCTCCTCCTCCTCCTCCCTCCTTTATATAGAGTTTCTAAGTCATTAACTTTCCCAAAATTCCCATTTAATTTATTGTCCAAAATTTAATTCATAAAAATCCTCATCATACATGTGTCACCCATCCACTTCATTGCACCATAAATTAATTTCATTAATTAATTAATTACTCCTATTTCCCTCACCCACCTAAAATCATTCCTAGAATCGCTCCTAGGTGTCCTCATATTCCCTTACACATTTTAATGACTTACCCCCTTACTAATTTACTAGTTGAGTTTCATTTATAAAGTTCTTAAATGCTAGATACCTTACTAAGTTAATCTTTCTTCTTTTTCCTTGTGTTTCCCCTTCTTTTTATGTTTCCCTCTTTTTCCTAGTTTCCTAATTCTTTTAAATTTCCCTCTTTCCATTTTCATTTAAAACTCAAATTGGAAAGTGTAGAAAATTACCTTTTTCCCCTTTTTCTTTTTGATTAATAAATTTTTAATTAACATATGTAACAAAACAATTATTTCCCCATTTTCCCCCTTTTTAAATTTTATGCCCCAAAATATTTTTATAAATTAATTGAATTGCTTACCCCCTTCTCGTNTACTAATTTACTAGTTGAGTTTCATTTATAAAGTTCTTAAATGCTAGATACCTTACTAAGTTAATCTTTCTTCTTTTTCCTTGTGTTTCCCCTTCTTTTTATGTTTCCCTCTTTTTCCTAGTTTCCTAATTCTTTTAAATTTCGCTCTTTCCATTTTCATTTAAAACTCAAATTGGANTATTTTCCTAGGCTGGGTGACATTTTATTAGGGGAATTGTTTTAAATATTTCTCATCACATTATTCATTCTAAGGCCATATAGGTTTATTCATTTATTATTTAACAACGTGACATTCCCTTCAGGACGCGGTAGGTGCTCCAAGGGTGTCACTCGCCTCATTATGTTTCCCTTACGCGATGTTCCCTTCAGGATGCACTACGTGCTCCAAGGGTACCACTCGCCTCTTGACTGGCTTGGTAGACATAAAAAACCCCTGGAGTCAATACTCCACTAGGTTATCTTGTGGGATACTAAGGGCCTCTAAGAAATAAGTCCCCTCGTTATTGCACGCCCCTTAGAATCATCGTGAGCGACTATCACAATTAGCCCTCACGACATCGTGGGTCTTCGCGAACTAGGTAATAGTTAACCTATAGTTTGATCCATGGAGGGAGTGCTAGTAGGTTGTGGCAGGGTTGTTGACCACACCACTCCCTCAATGTCTCTGGTTATTGTGCGTGACCCCTCTACTCCACATGTGAGTCTGGTCAACAAGTTATCATCATCCTGCATCATCAACGAAACATGTCAGAAATAATATCCATAATCATATCATCTTATCAGATGCACAAAATTCATATATACAACAATCAAACCCCCAATAGTCCACTCCCAGAATCAATCCAAAGTCCAAGTGGTTTCATCGATGCATCTTCATCCTCGAGGTCCAAATTCCTGCACCCTTAGGAAAACCGAGTCAATAGCACCTGTCTATGTCAATAAAGAAAAATAACATGTCATCAATCCATAATGCCTCATAATCATAATCAAATGCCCAATAGTATAATAATTCGGATCACTTGCAAGCAAGTGTCCTCAAAGAATAATTTTTCTCAGTGTGCGCAAGAGAGGGATGTTACATGTGGCCCATTAGACTGCTATAGAACACTAACCCCCTATGTTATTCTCTCTAATTTTCCACTCCTAGTTGTTCTTCTCTACTATGGAACAAAATACAATAAAATAAAATGGAACCCCTTCTCCTCCTAGCGGCTCTATATTTAACATATCCCAATAACCATCTAGGGGTATGGCTTTAGCTTCCTCAACCCTCAACTGTGATAAGGTATTGGACCTTCTAGAATGTTCTTAGAAAATACACTGTGTGACTAGCCCCAGATGTTTAAGTAATGGATGTTGACGTGCCATCCACTCTAACCATGGTGATCAATACAATAGTTCAACTTGTGGGAGGCATAACTTTCACATACAAACTCCAATTGAGGTGATTTTTGCACCATTTGAAAGGTATCAATGTGTAAAATATAGAATCTTCTTCATAACAAGTTTTGGACCAGAAAAAGCGTTGTTTGATGCCTCAAAATGGCTATGGAAGATTTCATATGAATTTTTTGAACCCAAATTTCCTAATTTAGACCAGTCGCCAAATGGCCCTACAAGTTGATTCCTCAAATGTTTCCACCCAGAAAGTGTTGAGAGAGATGAAAAATAATATAATGATCCAATATGGATCATTCCTCCCCAGTGAGAAAGGATTTTGGTCCCCAAAATATTTATTGAATGAGGTGAAATTGTTTTTCCTCTACCTTCTCCCTAGAGTACCACTTTTCTTTTCCTCAATGTTGTCCTTTCAACCCAATCTATGAAATTTCATTCTTCCCCTTCCTTATATTCCTATATATCTTCTACAAAACAATGTCCTATGCCAACTCTACTGAGAATCTGGTGCTATATCATGAATGGAAGGTAGGACCTTCTTGTACTCCTGATATAACATGGAGGGGTCATAGAGTTAGAGATTCTCCACATTCACTACTGAGTAAATGTGCATGTATGGGGGTAGACTGAGTTTGTAGGAATTATCTAAAACATTTTTTTCTACCTCAAAAGGATCATACCACAAATCCTTGATATTCATACTAGGTCCCTATAGTCTTTCCTTATTCAGTTGTCAACATACTCTGTCTCCCACTCCGAATGTTCTCTTTATTCTATGTTGGCCATGTCTAACCTTGTACTTTTCCAGTGACTTCCTCATCATATTCTATACTTGCAAATGGATATTACCAATCTTCTTAACATTTTTTTCTTCTTTTAGTGCATCTCATGTGGGGTCCTCCCTCACTCCTTGTTGTCCATATAAAACATCCAAGGGTGAAGGTGTAAAGTATCCAAAACAATATTCAAAAGGTGACTTACCAATAGAAGTGTGGACTACTCTATTATAAGAGTGTTGTATGTATATCATATTTTCATCCTAGGTCTTCAGTTGCTTGTAACTGTAACCCCTCAAATATCTCACCAAATTCATGTTGACTACTTTTGTCTTCCAATCTGTCTGTGGATGGAATGTTGTATATATCTTCAACTTAGTTCCCATATTCTCCCACAATATAGTCCAAAATGTTGATATTATGGTAGCTTCGGGAGGTATGAACCTCTATTGTGACCTTTGACAAGATTAGAATGTTTTGGAAGGAAGCAAAGAAATGAAGGAAACCCTAGACAAGATGTCGGCTGCAGAAATATAAGTAATATAAATTAATTAGTACCCAGAAGGAGAATTCGGCCTAGGCAAGCCTGCCAAAATTACTATAAATATAGGGTGTCAGTCTCTCATTATACACACTTCTCAGAATTGCAGAGAGTAGTTTTTGCGCACTGCAGTCCAACAGTTTTGTGCGCAAGTCCTGGGGAAGGTACTACACCAATTTTTGGGTGAGACTATCTGTTCATCTTGGTTACTTCTTTCTTGGTGCATTAGGCTCTCTTGGCTATTGGATTTCTACTGGGTTTATTTTCTTTGTCAAGGCCAAGGTTCTCGGAGGGTGGCTTCAGCCTATGGTTGGGTGACAAGGGTATTGTCAATGGTAAAACGAGCACAATCCTTCATATTCTAACAGGTTTTGGGCCCACACCTCCTTCATTTAGTCTAAATGCTAGAAGGAAGCATAGCCCCTAGGATATTGATCTCACTGAGGAACTGGCACTAGGGTTACTAGCAGGAGCACCTTCCAAAGACACTGTCGCTAGGGTTACTAGAAGAAGCAATTGCAGAAACCCTAATATCAGATCCGACACCTTGTGATGGAGCATCTCACTCAAAAAAAAGATATTCATATGTTCCCTAACTCAATGCACCTTTTGTCTCTCTTAGAAGACATAAATGACGAAGTTGAAGTTTTGGATCAAGGCATGACCAGTTACCAGTCAACCGAAGACATGAGTGAAACAATCATTCTTTTATACTACTCATCACTCACTGGAATGATGGAAGATGACACGTGGATAATCAATAGCGGAGCTTCTAGGCACATGACGGGAGATCAAGCGAGACTCTCAAATATAAATGAGAAGAAGACCTCGTATAAGGTAGAGCTTGGAGACAAAACCACTTACCCCGTGGAAGGATTTGGACAAGCCTCCAACAAAATGAAAACAGGTAACTATGTTCACTTAAGAAATGTTTTATATGTACCTAGTTTAGAACAAAATCTTGTATTGATATCTTGGCTAGAAGACAAGGGAAACATAATATCTTTTGTGGATGGAAAAGTGTTATCATTGCATAAATACTCCAGCATAGAGAATGTTAGGGTTATTGGAAGTCATGAAGGAAATCTGTATAGACTACTAGAAAAAAATGAAGAAGCTCTTGTACACAACAAAGTCAACCCCAATGAGATTTGGCACAGAAGGTATGCCCACATTAACTATCAAGCATTACCCTTTCTCAAAAGGATAGTTGAAGGAATACTAGAGTTGCAGTCTACACATGAAGGAATCTACAAAGGATGTTCTCTTGAGAAGAATATCAAGAAACCATTCCCAAGTAGCAACAACATATCTAATGAGATTCTAGATTTGATACACTCAAATGTTTGCGGTCTGATGCCAGTAAAATATCTAGGAGGATATTCTTACTACGTAATATTCATAGATTACTATTCAAGAAATACTTGGCTATATCTACTAAAGACAAAATACGAAGTATTCAACAAGTTTCAAGAGTTCAAAGGAGAAATAGAAAACCTCACGAATAATAAGATCAAGACGCTAAGAACCGATAATGATGGAGAATACACATCAAAGGAATTCATTGCATTCTAAAAATCAACAGGGATTAGGAGGGAGTTGATTGTTTCTCATAATCCTCAACAAAATGGTGTAGCAGAAAGAAAGAACAGGTCCATTGAAGAAACCGTAAAAGCCTTACTAAATTATCAAGGTCTATCCATGTTCTTATGGGGAGAAGCAGCAATGAAAACAATAAATGTGCAGAATAGAATTCCTCATCGTATATTCAAGAACATGACCCCAGAAGAATATTTCTCGGGTAATAAACCAAATGTGGAAAATATAAGAATCTTTGGATGTCCTGTTTACTCTCACATTCCCAAAGACAAGAGGAATAAACTAGAACCTTCAGGAAAGAAAGGGATATTCGTGGGATACAGTGATTCATCCAAATCTAATAGAATATATATTCCAGAACAACACAAGATCGAAGTAAGCAGAGATGTAACATTCAATGAGAATATGTTATTCAAGAAATCCATAGAAGAAACTATAGAAGAATAAGAGATTGAAGAACTTAACGAAGAAAGCATAGAAAACGAAAATGACGAAAATGAACTACCTGATCATCCTATGGAGCCATGTGAAAACATTGATTCATATATTGTACCTAAGACCAAGAAAAGACCAGCTTGGATTGAATCTACCTTACAAGACACAGAAAGACTCAAGGTTCCAGAAGGAACACTCAGAAAGAGTAAAAGACTTAAAAGATTCTCAAGTTATGCAGCATACATGACGAAGCTTCTAGATGAAGAACCTACCACATTTGAAGAAGAAGTTCAAAAGGGACAATGGAAATAAGCTATGACAAAAGAGCATCAATCCATTATGAAAAATAAGGTATGGGAAATCAGACCAAGACCTAAAGAAAAATCGGTAGTAACTTCAAAATGGGTGTACAAGATCAAACATGCAGCAGACAAAAGCGTGGATAAATACAAGGGAAGATTCGTAGCTAGAGGGTTCTCCCAGAAGGAGGGATAAGATTATGAAGAAACATTTTCTCCAGTGGCTAGATATACTTCCATCAGAGCTATCATATCTCTTGTGGCTTCCATGGGATGGAACTTACATCAGATGGATGTAAAGACAACTTTCCTCAATGCAGCTATTGAAGAAGAAGTATATATTAAACAACCTCAAGGGTTTGAGGTGCATTCCAGATAAATTCATGTTTGCAGATTAAAAAAATCTCTATATGGACTCCAGCAAGATCCAAGGGCTTGGTATGCCAGAACGGAAATCTATCTAATGAGACATGGTTTCTCCAAGAGTCATGCAGATCCAAACCTTTACTATAAAGTCATGGAAAATTCACCTGTAATCCTACTACTATATGTTGACAATCTATTCATAATAGGTGAGGAGTCTCTCATCATCCAGTGAAAAAAGGAATTAGCTTCTGAATTTTATATGAAAGATCTAGGTCTCTTTCATTATTACTTGGGACTAGAAGTATGGCAGAAGCGTGGTGAAGTATTCCTTGGACAAGGAAAGTACGCAATAAAGATCCTTCAGAAATTTGAAATGATGGATTCTAAGTCCATGGAAACTCCTATGAATGCGGATATAAGAAAAGTAAAGGATCCAGATTCTGATCCAGTAGATCCATATCTATATCGAAAACTAATTGGCTCATTCATGTATTTGGTAAATACTTGACCAAACATTTTCTTTGCCGTGAATACACTAAGCCAGTTCCAGGTGGAATCGAGACATGAGCATTGGATAGATGCAAAGAATGTATTAAGATATATTCGTGGAACAATGAACTATGGTTTCAAATATACCACATCCAATGATATACCCCTTCATGGATTCACAAACTCAAATTGGGAAGAAAGTGCAGAAAATAGAAAGAGCACTTCAAGCATGTGTTTCAGCTTGGGCTCCGCTATGATATCTTGGGGCAGTAGGAAAAAAAAGTCCGCCTCACTCACCATAGCAGAAGAAGAGTATATGGAAGCATGTGAAGCATGAACAGAATAAATATGGTGAAGGAAGTTAATCTCTGATTTATTTGATCATATTCCAGAATCGGCCATAATATATTGTGATAATCAGAGTCGTATAATATTATCAGAACAGCTCATGTTTCATGAAAGGTAGAAACAAATTGATATCAAATACTATGTTATTCGAGATAAAGTCCAGGAAGGAGAGGTAAAGCTCGAGTATATCCCCACTGATGAGCAGATAACAAATATCCCGACAAAACCTTTATCCAAAATAAAGTTTGCATATTTCTGAGAGAAGATGGGGATCATGGAAATAACTCCCTTAGTTGAAAGGGAAGAAATGAATATCCAAGTTGGTAGGGAGCACTGAAAATATTATTGAAGACATTTATTTTTGTGATTGAAAAATAGTCCAGCTCTGACAGATTCTTTCCTGTTCGGAAAGTGGCTTGAGATTTTTGACGGACAACGATTTCCCATTGTGGTTAACATGGGAAATGGTCAAGATTGATGATGTATCATAGACAATGACTTCCCATTGTGGTTAACATGGGGAGTGATCTAGGGAAATCTCTCTTCTTGAGGGTTACTAAAGAATACTGGCCCGCCTCATTGGACAACGATTACTCATTGTGGTTAACATGAGGAATGGTCTGTTTTGGAGGTTGATACAGGACAATCTTTTCCTCTTGTGGTTAACATAGGAAATGGTCTGGATAGTCATTCCTTAGGGTTTATACATTCTCTCCAAGGTGCACTTTGATTAGTGTAGGAAGAATGGCCCAGGGTGGGGAATTGTCCAAGCTCAGCAATCAGGGACAGACATTCCTTAGGGAACATTCATTCTCTCCAGGTTACACTTTGTTTAGTGTCAGAGGAATGGCCCAGGGTGAGGAATAGTCCAGACTCAAAAATAAAAAACAATCATTGTTCCTTGTTTGAGAAGAATAGGGCAGACAACCCATTGTTGATGTTCTATACTGAGGGAAGATATTCTTTCAGATCTCACAGATGTGAGTGAAAGATTGGCCTAGATGGTTCAGTTTATTTTAACAATATTTTCTGTGCAAGTTGTCATTAGATGATTGTTATGGAGACTGCTTATCTCCAGATAGTAGAGATATACTACTATGGTGGATATGTTCCAGTCTTGGTGACTATGTGTCACGGTTTGAGTAGTTGTGTACTACCGTGGATAGACATAGTTGTGTTCTATCAGTTGATCTAGTACCAGTTGTCATAGGAGATTATCCAGTTGGATAATAATGATGGTGCTTGTGATACTACTAGTTGAATGGTTTGTTTGTGCTCAAGACCATACCTCCCTAGTTAGGAGGGAGTGTTGATATTATGGTATCTTCGGGAGGTATGAACTTCTATTGTGATCTTTGACAAGATTATAATGTTCCATAAGGAAGCAAAGAAATGAAGGAAACCCTAGACAAGATGTCGACTGTACAAATATAATTAATATAAATTAATTAGTACCCAGAAGGAGAATTTGGCCCAAGAAAACCTGCCAGAATTAATATAAATATAGGGCACCAATCTCTCATTATACACACTTCTCATAATTGCAGAGAGAAGTTTCTGCGCACTGCAGTCCAACAGTTTTGTGCGCAATTCCCGGGGAACGTACTGCGCTAGTTTTTGGGTGAGACTATATGTTCACCTTGGTTACTTCTTGCTTGGTGCATTAACCTCTCTTGGTTATTGGATTGCTACCAGGATTCTTTTCTTTGTGAAGGTCAAGGTGCTTGGAGGGTGGCTTCTGCCTATGGTTGGGTGACAAGGGTATTGTCAATGGTAAAATGAACACAACCCTTCATATTCTAACACAAAATACATTGAGAAATATGGTATCATTTTTTGAGATGATTATCCTCTCCATTCCAATGTGCACCTACAGATGTTCAAAGAAAATATTCACTATTTATTGTCCTTTCATGGTCTTTTTACAATGCATGAGAATGCACATATTGTTGAACCTATCAACTATGAAAAATAGATAGTCATGTCTCTTCCTGGTAGTTGGTGAACTTCCCACAAAATCTATGGAAATTATTTCCCAAGGTCGAGTGGGTACATGTAAGGGATGGTATAGACCTTGCTTCCTATTATTGGGCTTGCTAGTAAAAAACAGTATGTATCCTCTCATATATTGTGCTACATCTTCTGGCATTCTAGGCTAGTACACATACCTTTGTATGTTGGAAATTTTCCTACAACCTTTTAAGTGTGAGCCTCTCTATTAAGTTGCATTCATTCACCTTTAGAGACACATAGATTGTTGAGTTTTTAAAATAAACTATTTTTGGAATGATCATCGACGTTGAATTGACATTCTTCTATATGAATTTGGCCATATAGTTGTTAAAAAACCTCTTTGAAGTCCTCATCTTTTATGTATACCTCTATGTATCCATCATTGGTAAAAGGATCTATCTGCACGAGAGTTCCCAAATATGTAATATTTGATGTGGGTGGCCTTAAAATCATTCCTTCCATTTTTTTCTTCCCTTGTTATACTTGATGACTAGATGCAATTATTGTAAAAACCCCATCCACTTGTAGTGTTTGTTTTTTTTTAACTTAATCTGGGCCTGCAAATACTGGAGTAGCTAGTGATCTTTGTGGATGATGGTCTCCTTTCCCATTATATAATTCTTCCACTTTTTTATATCTTGTACCAAGGCATAGAGCTCCTTGTCATACGTAGGGTATTTTAGGACTACCCCATGAAATACTTCAGAATGATAGTAGATGGGCATTCCTATCTACATCAATATTTCTTCCAAGCCATACCCACTTGCATTTTTCTTCACTTCAAAGGGATTCTACAAGTTGGTAGCATGAACACTGGTTCTTGACTAATATTTCTTTTCATCTCATGAAATGCCTTCTGCTAATTATTATCCTATTGGAAAATCTTACTACTCATTCTTATTGTGTGGATAGCTGCAAGTGTTGCTAAAAACAAAGCTATGAACTTCCACAAGTACTGTGTTTCCTCAAAAGATATCCTAAATTCTTTGCAATTTGTAGGAACTAACCATTTCATGATGGTCTCCATCTTGGTGGGATATATCTTGAGCTTGTCTTCACCAATCACATACCCCAAATACATTAAAGAATACTGAGAAAAATCACATTTCTTGATATCTACCAGCAATTGGTGCTTATTCAGGGTCTCTAACACCTACATAAGATGTGATATGTGCTCCTCCCAAGAAGCATTATAAACCAATATATAAATGTTTCAAACAATGACTATTGGAAAACCTCTATGTGATTCCTTCTCTATATGTTGTTCAAGTTGTTGCAAAATTTTGGAACATACAATCATTGCATTTCTTGGATGTTCTTCCTACTCCTCACCTCATTGACCACATAGGTTGGAGTATATGATTTTTTGTAATATACAACACCAAGGTTAGGACTAAAATAAATTGTATCAGATTTAAATGCAACAACGATGTTAACTTTCTTCATAGTCTTGACTTCCAAAGAGGAATTGTATTTCTTATTGGTGAATGCATAACCAATTTCAAGGTCATAAACGTTCATCTAAAATAGATTCAATTGAGAAATATTGATGAAAACAATGTACTTGGCCGATCCCACAACAAATATAGTGATATATAAATCGAAATAAATATTTTTTTGTGAATGAAATCAATAGAAAACAAAAAATGAGAATCATCTACATAATATCCTAGCTATCCAGAGATCATGGAGTCCCGATCACAATAAATGATTAAGAAATGGTCAAATTATAAGGAATTCCCAAAGTGTAATAAGTTTTATGAATTTTTTTTCGGCAAGATAACAAAAGATTCATTTGTTTAGGGGTTTCAAAATAATTTTTCCCAATATTTGTAAAATATTCCATGTGATATAATTTTAACGAGTTGTAATAATTTTGGTAAAAGAATCAATGATACCATAGTCTATGGTAAAAGAATCCATATTGCTAAACATTATAAAATGATTTTTAGACCCATGCTTTTCTCTTGAACATATTTCTCTTAAGTGATACGAGCTAGTTGTATCAAATATTGAATAAAAAAATCATTTTGGAGTGTTGAGGTTTCTTATACATGTACTAAAATTGGAATAAGGGGGTTTCAGAAACTCTTTTTGTGCCCATGTGCATATATTTGTATATGATAGTTTATTTTCATACTTGTTTTCTACAATTTAAGTGAAGTTGATGTATTCAATCTCGTTTCACATGTACTCAAAGGAACAAAAACTTCCCGTATGGATTAAGGGAAATCAAGGAACTCAATAAAGCATCATCAATCATTGAAAGCAATGGGGAAATTGGTATAATAATCAAACAAGAACTTTATGGATTCAACGCATCGTTGTTATAGCGTCAATTGCCACCCCTAAAGCATTGATCCTCTTTATGGCCTTATACCTATCCTCCTTACAGAAAAATCTTTGCCATACCTCCTTGAGTGCTTCTAAAAAATAATTTTTGGAGGATGTACATTCCCTAGAAATTATGCAACATGCATATACATGGGTTTGTTCAAGGTACGGTCGCATACATGATAATAAATTCTGAAAAAAACATAATTATGCCAAATTAAATGTTGAGTTATGGGTTTGGTTAGTTGTCTAACTCCTTTTACCCATACTCAACCATCTCTAACCAACTAGAGACCGCATAAAAGGAACACTTGCCTCAAGGATAAAGGTAATTATTCTTTTCACATAAGAGAAAACACCTATCTGGTTATCCATGCCGAATTTGTAAGCCAATATATATCCTTTTTGTTGTTGTTTTTCTTGACATGGAAACCCTTGTTTCCAACCTCCTTTTGATCACCAACCTATCTAACCAATAATCTCCCATACATTCTCTTAAGTTTTTTGGTGAATTCAGTATCAAAATTAATCCTTATAGAAGGAGTCGAGGTGGAGGAATCCAAGATCTCTATGGACAGGGAAACATTGCACCGGAAAGGTAAAATATGTAACCACCTATCCATTGCTCATCAATAACATAGAAACTCATTCCTTCAAAGTATATTGTATTGATAATGTTTAAATCTACAATTGTTTTATGTATGCTTCATAGAATACTAATTGCTTTAATCATTTTGTCATTTTTCATAGAAATAATGGGTAGTTATTAATATAAATACATCTTTGTATAGGTCGTATTGTTTGAGTTTCTTCTAGGTTGCAAAGGAACCATTGGAAACGAGTGAAGAGATTCTAAAAATCGAGAACTAAATCAACCATTAGAATCCTAGTGAGTTAATCTTTCTGTTTCTTCTAATAGTTAGTTATTTCTTTGGAATTCAGTTATAATATCTTTGCTTAGGATTCTTTATGGAATTTTCTTCTTGTATGGTCATCGGTACACTGCAGTAAGCCTACTACTACAGGGGATTTTTCCCTGAAAGCATAATTGATGACCATACTGGGGGTCTTTCCCTAGTGGGTCTGTTTTGGGATTTGATTTTGTGTTTTCTTGGTTTAATTTCTTTTCTTTTTCTTCAAATGTTTTTTTGATACTTAGATTAGTGAATTACAGTTATTTGAGTCGTTTCCTTTATCATTTGAGCCTTTTATGTTGGCTATTTTCTTCTCTTTTTGAAATTTTAGAGGTATATACGTGCTCTAGTTAACAAAGTTTCATACATATGTATGCCCACCAGTTTAGACAATTGCATACACGTGGGATGCCTTGTGCACATGCACATACACATTCCTAGGAAGGATTTGTTTCAAATATTTTCTGGTCTAAGGGTGTTTGGCCATGTGTCTGAAGTCTCTTATGGGTCTTTAAGAATATGTTTGGGTTGATTTTATTTTTTAATAAAAGTTCCAATAACTTGTTGGGAAAACATTTCAACCATTGGCTAATAAACCACAACCTAGGGGCATCTAAGCCATCAAAATCACTCGAGGATTGCACCCGTCCTCGGCCACACCAACGCTTAGCATGGTTGTATTTTTTAGGCATATCCTCCTGACTAAACACACCATAATAGTATTGAACTTGGGTATCCTAGCAAACAAAACCCACACCTTAACCGATTGAGCTAGATAGAATTGACATTATTGGATTTGCTTTTTTATTTCCATTATTTTTTTGCTTTCTTTTTATTTCTTTGCTGCATTTTTTGATTTTGGATTTAGAACAGAGTTTTCCAAGTTTTTCTAATTGTATGCACTCTTTCCTTTGACAACATATGAATACATACACTACCTTTATATAGGAGTTAAGAACATACATGCGTGGTTAAAAACACACAAGTGTTTGTGCATATACACGCCCTATAAGAGGTTAAGGCACGAACATACACTCCCTATCGAAGGAAAAGGTATGTAAAAATATAAAAAATTCTAACTACATTTATAAAGGATGTGTACACAAGATTATATACATGACCTATAGTGGAGACAGTCATGTACAACTCCAAAAAAGTGACTTTTTTGCTTTCTTTTTAGCCTCTTTTAAGACATGTTTTGGCTTGTTTGGGGGTCTTTTTTGGGGGAGTTTGGTCTCAAATATTTTTGTGGATTGTAGGAGGTTGGTAAGGATTTAAATTTGAATGAAAAGAAAAAAATTGATCCATATTTGTGTCCCTTTTATCCCTTGGATTGCATCACTATAAAACTAGTCTTGCTCTTAGGATCCGAGTTTCGTGGTCGTTGTTGCAGTCGTTTTTGAAAGTTGATTTTATATTTGAGTTTGAGACTTTTATTTTGTGATTTCCTTGGATATTTAAAACATAAAAAAACAAAAACATATTTCTTTTAGAATCTTTTATTAGTTTTTTCTTTAGAAGAAAGAAGAAGAAAATGAAAAAACCCTAGTTTGCTTCTAGTTAGGCTTCTTTCTTTCTATTGCATTGTTTTTCTTTATACTTGAAAAAGAAAAAGATATTAGTATAGGATTTTATTTTCTTCTCATATTGAAAAGAATTAACAAAATAAAAAGAACAAAGAACATCCTTTTTATTTCTTTTTTTTTCTTTTCTCGAAAGGTTGCATTGTGCGTTTTGCATAAGAAAGATAAAATATTGCATTTCAAGGTTTGAAAGATTGTTCACACATTTTTATTTTTTGAAACTCTTTTTCATTGAGGAAATAGTGTAAATTTATTTTTTCCATTTTCCTATAATTTTCATTTTTTCAAGAGTGATCCAGGTGGATATCGGTGGCCACCCACCTTTTCCAACTGGCTCAAAACTGTTTTCTGGCAATTTTGGCAATTTACTATTTTTAGCATGTTTTAACTTCCGGGGCCATTTTGAGGGCATAAATGAAAGTTTTTCGGGATCAACCCAACGCAATGATAGCCAAAGGAATAATTGAGGCCCCAAAATGAATCTCCTCGACGATACCTTCCAACGGGCTATCATACGCCTAAAACAAAGATCATATGCAAAAGTTACGACCCCGGGAAGTTGATGCACCAACTTACCCAGACGAGGCCCACATGACTTTTGGCGCTTCATCTCCTAGGTTTAGGTTTTTTGATTTCAAGGGTTTTTGTCATTCTTGTTTGTTGTAAAAAGGCCTTTAGAGCCTCATTGTAATCATCTTCTTGCGAATGCGAGTAGTCGTCACATCTCTTCTCAGAGATAAGTTGCCACCATTCTAGTGGTCTTTCACTCTAGATTTTTATAGTCTCTGTACATTTCTTTGATTAATGGAAATCATGTATTAATGTATATCTATGTTTATGGTTGCATATCTGATACATTTTTGTTATATTAGTGAATATCTGTGATATCTCTATGCATTTCTTTATTATATCTCTGCTCTCATTTCGTGCCGAAAATAATCCGGATCAAAGAGTCTCAAACAACATAAGTTTCACTTATGTATCCTTTGCATAAAAAATAGTTTCTAAAATGAACGTTAAATTTAAAATTTACTAGAACTTTTTTCTAGGGTTCATAAACAAGCTTACTATGGTTAGGGCCTTAAATTAGGATTGGAGAGAGAACTAGTCTTCAAGGTTGGTAAGAAAAAATAGGATTCTATGTTAGGGAGATTCAAATATAGTTGTCTTTTACGTATAGTCAAGAGCCTCCTATTGGCCCTTGGTTATGAAAGTTAGCAAAGATCAAGGAAGAAAAGTTAAAATGTGAACTGCGCGGAAGACACAGTGATTGTTACTGGGTCGAAGTGAGCAAAAGAGAAGAAAAGACTGAGCGAAGTAAGAGAAAGAAAGTCATTGGATGAGGATATCGAGGATGAAATATTATAAAGAAAGAAGGATCGTGAACAGATCAACAAGAGGAAAAATCCACCGTTGGATGCTTTGGAGCATCGCCCGAGAAGGAAGGAAAGACAGGATGGTGAAGCCCTGAAAACGTGGGTCAAATTGACCTAGTGTTTTAGACACCTAGGGATTTGGTATCTAGGGTTTTGACACCTAGGTTTCAGCCTAAGGATGTCAACGAGTGATTGTAATGTATAAATAGAGGTCTAAAGGACCTGGGATGGGTTGTTGGTGTAATGATTGTTGTTGTTATCTTAGTCATTGTGTGATTGAGTGATTAATATTCAGTGAGAGAGAAGTTCTAAGTACGAGAGCCTTCTGTACTATAAGATATTCATTTGGGTGCGAAGATCAACCCTACAACTGGGTGCGCAGGGAGGGGAGAGACAGAGAAGAGAAGAAAGAATATATGCTAGCTAACAGCACAGACAAGAACTTTATGCTTCATATTACTATATTATAAGCACAGTTTTGTGGATGTATCCCTAGAGAGAGGGTGAACCACATATATATTGTGTCGTATATGTGATTGGTGTTCTGTTCTTAGTCATTGATATATTGTTATTGCATTACTGTGTTAGATTTGATAGATATTTGTGTGGAGAAGATCTAAGATGATAAGTGATATATGCTTGTTGTATTGTTCTAGTATTAGGTCTACTTGATATTCCCCTTGGTTGTAGACTACTAGTATTAGGTCTACTAGTATTAGGTCTACTAGTATTAGGTATACTAGTATTAGGTCTACTAGTATTGTTCTTGTTGTATTCTCTTTGGGTGAGATTGCATCTTCTTCACAGGTGTTGCCGAAAGGGCGTGTTGGTGCGTTCTTGGAGAAGAACCATGGGTCTACCCCTGTGCCAACAAATGGTTCTGCTATCGAGAACAAAATCTTCTTGAGGGAATGTCAAGGTGGTTCCCATCAAAGAAAAAAATTCAAAAGTGGATAGAAAATCAAGAGAGGGACTTTGTTGAAGCCCAGAACAAGAACCCTAATCTTAGTACGGAGGATTGGTTAGGAAGATATATCTTTACTGACATACATGATATTTTCTTTGGAGGAATCCATTAGGAGCTATATGAGTGGTTAGATAGGTTAGTAGATACCCAATTTGATATCAGATCTAGAACTCATATGGTTTGGATGTCGGCACTAATCAAGAAGGTCAAGAGAGTTGATAACGTCGTGTCAAGAGAAGTAGATCACTGGTTTGATAGCACCAATGGAGGGTACATCACTGAGTTTGTTGTTGACATAGTAGAGTCATATAGCCATGCCGAGAGATATTTCTTCAAGAGACCCAGAGGAAAATGTTTACATTTTCTGAAGTTGAGGATCAATATGTTGTTGCATCAAAAGAAAATCTTGAAGACACAGTAGATTGGTTAGATCTAAAAAAGCTAATGTTCAACAATTTGGATAGCAACAATGACATAGAGGCTGGACATATGTGCAGTGGGAGAGTGATCAGAGAATTTCATCTTGAAAACCTATTTAAGAAGAACTACGAGGATGAGGGTTTCTACAGTGGAGAAGAGGTAGATATGACGAATGAAGAACATTTATAACCCGTTGGGACAGAGGAAGGGAATGTTGAAGAACCTCGCCAGAAAGAGCTAGAAACTTCAGGAACTACATAGACTGCTGAAGTAAGTACTATTCTCCCTCCTATTGATTCAATAGAATTAAGAAATTATAGTAATCCAAGCCACTAGAGCGTTCACAGCACTGTCACTAGTAGTCCACCACATACTCAGTGAGGAACCCTAGGAATATCTATGGAAAATGAGATGAGGATCCCTATTTTTAGGGGAGATGGATTTGAAGATCCTTATCAACACTGATTCTTATGTGAAGCCATATGGAATATTAAGAATGTCACCGACGAAGCTGTTAAAAGAACTCAGTTTGGTACTAGCGTAAGGGATAGCGCACTGAGTTGGTACATGAATCTTGTCCAAGGACTTGCATAGCCTAAGTTGATGAATGATATCAAGAATGTGGTGATTTCATAGTTCAAGAAACCCAAGTCAGAGGTACAATGTATTACAAAGCTAAAAGAGATCAAGCAGAAGGTAGCCGAACATGTTTGGGAATTCAATCAGAGATTCAAGACCTTAATAGTCCAATTGACTTTTTAGATCCCAGGTGAGTAGAACAAAGAATGATTCATTGATTCCCTCTTACATCACATCAGAGTTCCTCTGATGCAACAAAACATTTCTTCGCAGGTTGAGGTGCTGGAAATCGCCATGAAGTTAGAGTCAGCCCCTGTCAGAGAATCCAACTCAGTTATGCGTCAAATCTTGAGTCAACTAACTAGTTTGTCTCTACAGGTCGAAAATATAAAGAAAGACAAGGGAAAAGATAAAATAGAAGACATATGTTGTGTTAGATGCAAATCAGAAATCCATGATAAGGAAAACTATCCCCTATTTCATGAGTACTTGGCCTCTAGAGCTCTGATCCCTTTGAAGCAAGTCACCCTACCCAAGTGTGAGGTATGCAGAAATAGACTTCACCCTGGTGAGTGCTATTACATGGAAAAATATGTTCAGACACCCAAAAATTTGTATTGCACATTCTGTAAGTATGTAGGACACAATGATATGGACTGTAGGGCTTATTACCTCATGCACGAAAGGTCAAGACACATATACAAAATTCAAGGTGAAGTACAGCAAGAAGGAAACACTACGTAGTATAACTCCCCTGGGAGAGGAAACTTCAAATCCTCACGGTGGATTTAGAGGATGAGGACGAGGAGGAGGCATGGCTCGAGGTCGAGGACAAATCATTTGTTACAACTACGCACAACCATGACACTTATCAAGGGACTGTCAGAACCCTTGTACCACTTGCAGCTACTGCAACTCTTTCAAGCATGTCATCGAGGAATGTCCAACATTGCTAGCTAAGCTTCAGGAAAGACGAGAACCTCAGCAGAACCCGCAAGTGAAACTATTATATGCTTAACCTCACGGAGAAGACCCTAGATTCGTTGTTATCACTCAAGGAGTCACTATTACAGAAGAAGACAGACTGAACCAAGGAAAGACTACAGAAGACTCAGGAGTCAGGAAAGCTACATAGAAGACCCAAACTTTTGATGCAAAGATAGAAAGACAAATATTTGAGGAGGCAAGAAAAGAGTTCAAAGAAGACCAAGGTTCTTCATCAAAGACACAACCAGAAGTAATATAATATGGAATTCCTCTGGCATTTGATCAATATTCTTCACCAAAAGAGGGACAAGAGGTAAGCAAGCTCATGGAATGTTTATATACTTGTATTAATTTGATTCAGGATGAGAGTGCTATACAAGAGCTACAAAATTTAATCAGATAGTATGAGATAGGATGGATATATCCCTTACTAAATAAAGAAGTACATCAACTATCCATGAAGAGAAAGAAAAAATAAGGAACTACTCTTGAATACTCAAATATAAGAATATGATATAGACTATGTGGTCCTCGACTTAGGGTCGGAGGTCAATGTCATGACGAAGCAAACCTGGACACTGATGGGAAAACTGAAGTTGATATCTTCCCCTATCAGGCTTAGCATGGCTAATCAACAAGTTGTAAGCCCCTTTGGAAGATTGGAACATGTCCCTCTGGACATCGATGGAGTAAGAACACTTGCAGATTTTGAGGTAATTGAGATAGTTGATGACAACTTCCCTTACCCTCTGTTGTTAGGAATTGATTGGGATTTCAATAATTCCATTGTGGTTGATTTAAAGAAAATACATATGACATTTGAAATATATGGCCTTAGGGTCATTGCACCGTTAGATCCATATGAAGGTCAGCGATACACATAACCTATTAGAGAAGAAGACCGTGCATATGAACTGGAAAACATATACAAATTAATATCCAGACAAAAGGATTACATTAATCCTACTGCCAATGGAAACCTAAGATGGAAAAGTGACAACGCATGTTCAGATTCATAAGAAGCACTAGAGAACTGGTAGAAAAAAATGTATGACGTATCTACAAGGAGATGTGCTAGATTAACTAGGGAAGTACGTTGGATCGACACAACCGTAAGTAACTTGCCCACCTTTGATGGTATGAATCCATTAGAAACCTTCTTGTCAGAATTTGAAGAAAGTGTACCAACACAACAGAGATTGTTGGGAATGTATGAAGCCTTGAAAGAAACACCAACAATATGGTGGGGGACACACAAAAACAACATTACATAATGGGCACAATGTCGTACCCTGATGACCACGCGGTTCTTAGCACAAGTGGAAGGCTGCAAAGTTTGGTACACATGTCAAAGCTGCCCAAAGGACCATGTGCGAAGTTGCGAGGAATCTTGGAGAACCATTTCTCAAGAGTAGTGGGTGCACAAGTTCATTAACACACTAGACACAACCCCTATCAACTAGTACCTTCAAGCAGAGTTGTGCCTCATCACTGCAGATTGGGAAGGTATGACTCAAAAATTTGTAACCACCTTCTTATTTGATAGTCAATATCCTTCAGTAGATCAAGAGTTATAGATTGTAAGATATAAAGTATTGGAGGAGGCATCTAGCCCCCCATTAAAACAAGAAGAGGATGAATCGACTGCGCCTCTCCAGAAACTGCAAGGTTGTTACAACATCAATGTTGATGAAGATGATGATCCTAGGAAGGTGGAAATTGTTGAAATGGAAGGCCAGAGAGATGTGGAAGGACTAGGAGTTGAGATACCATTCATTGGACAACCAATCAAGATTAAGAAGGTCAAAATTGGAACACAGAAGACACCAAATCTTTCAAATGTTGGAGATTACTAGGATGCTGCTAATATTGACAAGATAACAGAGTTACTGCATGAATATCAAAACTTGTTTCTGACCAAGTTTACTGATATAAAGGGCATTAAGGGGCCTATGGGAGAAATGAGTATCCATTTGAAACCATATGCAATACAAGTCAAATAGAGACCCTACATATTGAACCCTAAATATAAGGAGAAATTGAATATTGAGCTTGACAGAATGCTGGAAACAAGAATTATAGAACCTGTGAAAGAGTCAGAATGGATTAGACCTATGGTGGTACAATAAAAGAAGACAAGAGAGATGAGGATCTGCGTAGATATCAAGAAGCTAAATGATGCCTATTGGAATGACCCCTTCCCTACACCATTCACTAACGAAGTGTTAGATAATGTGGGAGGCCATGAGGCATATCCTTTTACAGACGGATTTTCAGGACACCATCAGATCCGGATTGCCAAGGAAGATAGCCATAAGACCACATTTGCAAAAGAATGGGGTTCCTACTAGTATATAGTGATGCCATTTAGATTGAATAATTCCCCAACGATATTTTCCAGGGTGGTGGTCGAAGCATTCAAGTAGTTTTTGCATAAATTTCTAGAAGCATATTTTGATGATTGGACTGTTTTTAGTTTATTGAAAAATCATATTGAATTTCTATGGCTAATGTTTGACAAATGCAGGCAGTGTCAAATTGCCTTGAATCTGAATAAATGCATCTTCTTATCACCATTTGGAGTGTTGTTAGGTCATATTGTATGCAAGCAGGGATTGTTGGTAGACCCATCTAAAATTTCCATTATCGTTGATCTGCCACCTCCTACTTTAGTCATACAGATGCGCACTGCACTGGGACATACATGATATTACAAGAAGTTCATTAAAGGATATACCCAGATTACAACACCCATGGAGAAGATTTTGAAGAAAGACTGTCAATTTCACTAGACACAAGAGTGTTGACAAAGATTTGACACACTGGAAAAAAAAATGGTTACTGCACCTATTCTGGTTTTCCCAGATTGGAGCAAGAAGTTTCATGTGCATGTCAATGCATCTTCTATTGCCTTAGGAGCAGTGTTAACACAACCTGGGGAATGAGATATTGACCATCCATTAGATTTTTCTAGAAGGAAGCTATCAACAACAGATATCAACTACACCACCACTTAGAGAGAAGGGTTAGCCATGGTGTATGCACTGCAAAAATTTCACCACTACTTGTTGGGAGGCAACTTTAAAATGTTTATTGATCATTCCGTGCTGAAATACCTAGTTAAAAATCCAGTGTTGGGGGGGAGAATATGCATATGGCTTCGGCTATTTCAGGAATATGATTTTGAGATTGTAGTTAAGCCAAGAAGAATTAACAAAGGTCCTGACCACTTGTCAAGGTTGGAACATGGCGAAGAGATGACCAATTTGGAGGATGCACTGCCAGATGCACAGTTATTAGCGATTAGAAAGATTGATAACCACTTCACAGAGATAGTCCAATACCTTTCAACATGAATGGCACTGAGTGAATATACAATTCCCTAGAAGAAACAACTAATAGTGTGCATTGCAGACTTCTCACTTATAGCTAGACAACTATACAAAATGGGACCTGATGAGATATTGAGAAGGTGTGTTATGGAGGCAGAGTGACCATTGATCCTCACAGAATCTCATGAAGGCATTGCAGGAGGAAATTACGTAGGGAAAGAAACTACGCAGAAGGTTCTTAGAGCTGGCCTTTGGTGGCCTACCTTACACAGAGATGCCAAGGACTATTACAGAGCCTACTATGTGTGCCAAAGAGTTGGGAAACCATCTGGAAGATATGAAATGCCATTATCACCTCAACTGACCCTACAAGCATTTGAGAAATGGGCCATTGACTTCATGGGACCTATAAATCCACCAGTAAAGCGCATAGGAGAAAGGTACATCATTACTGCTAAACAATATTTGACCAGATGGGTTGAGGAAAGAGAAGTTAAGGACTGTAGTGAAACTACAGCTGCATGCTTCATATTTAATGACATCATAACCAGGCTTGGATGCCCAAAGATCCTTATGAGTGATCAAGGCACACATTTCATAAATAAAACAGTTGAATCCCTGACTAAGGAATTTGCAGTCCACCATCAGAAGAGCACGCCTTACCATCCACAAGCAAATGGGACAGTGGAAGCATTCAACAAGATCTTGGAGACAACGTTCATGAATATTTGTAGTGTGAATAGGGATGACTGGGATTTAAGAGTATCAGTAGTACTATGGGCCTATAGAACCACTTGCAAGAAGCTAACAATGAAGACCCATTTTAAGTTGGTATATGGTCCAAAGCCATTTTCCCAATGGAATATTTGGTACCAAGCCTAAGAATTGTTGCCTTTACATATATGGATGGCACTGGCATTGTTTGAGAGAGGCTTGCACAGTTGGTCGAACTAGAAGAAGACAAATTTATTGTAGGATTCCCTCAACATGTACAAAAGGAAAGAGAGAATGCCTACCATGAAAGACACATTAAGAAGAATGCATTTAAACAAGGTGATCTAGTACTAGTATATGACAATAGGTTCATCAAAGATCCTGGAAAGTTCAGAATGCATTGGCTCGGGCCATATGAGGTCGCCTATGTTACAGAAGGAGGAGTTGCACAGTTGAATACTTTGAAGGGATAATGGAAGGAAGGTTTAGTGAATGGGAGCCGGTTGAAATTGTATTATGACAACCAGGTTCCTTGCAGCTCTTAGTAAAAGCATGAGGAAAAGGGTCTAGGTACCAAGTGCAGTTGAAACTGGGTACCTGACACAAAAAAGATAGTCTGCACAAGGAAGGAGATCAGACATAGAACAGAAAGAAAAGGCTACACTATGTAGTCTAAAGTTGAAGAAAAAAAGAAATATCAGATCTGAAGTGACTCAAGATGAGTCACAGGTGAGTGTTGGGGGCCTGTTGGCCCTTGGTTATGAAATTTAGTGAAGATCAAGGAAGAAACGGCAAAAATGTGAACTGCGCAGAAGAAACAATGACTGTTACTGGGTCGAAGTGAGCAAAAGAGAAAAAAATACGTAGTGAAGTAAGAGAAAGAAAGTCATTGGACGAGGATATTGAGGATGACATATCAACAAGAAAGAAGGATCATGGAAATCTCAATAAGAGGAAAAATCCATCGTTGGATGATTTGGAGCACCGCGCGAGAAGGAAGGAAAGATAAGTTGGTGAAGCCCTAAAAATACGGGTCAAGTTGACCTAGGGTTTTAGACACCTACGGTTTTGGTATCTAGGGTTTTGACACCTAGGTTTCGGCCTAAGGATGTCAATGAGTGATTGTAATGTATAAATAGAGGTCTAAAGGACCTGGGATGGGTTGTTGGTGTTATGATTGTTGCTGTTGTCTTTTTCATTGTGTGACCGAGTGATTAATATTGAGTGAGAGAGAAGTGTTGAGTATGAGAGCCTTTTTTATTGTAATATCTTCAGTTGGGTGCGTAGGGAGGGGAGAGACAGAGAAGAGAAGAAAGAAGATATGATAGCTAAGAGTGCATACAAGAACTACATACTTCATATTAATATATTATAAGCAAAGTTATGTGGACGTATCCCTAGAGAGAGGGTGAACCATGTATATCTTTTGTCTTATATGTGATTGGTGTTTTGTTCTTAGTCATTGAGATACTGCTATTGCATTATTGTGTTAGATCTGATAAATAATTATGTGGAGTAGATCTAAGATGATAAGTGATATATGCATGTTGTACTATTCTAGTATTAGGTCCACTTGATATTCCCCTTGGTTGTAGACATCTTTTTCCTGCAACCCCCCCATAGCTGCTTCGGGTGAGATTGCATCTGCTTCATAGGTGTTATCGAAAGGGCTAGTGGTTAGGGATTCTTGGTGCGCTCTTGGAGTTGAACCCTGGGTCTGCCCCTATGCCAACACCTCCTCTAACACAAGAGTTGAAAATGAGGTCGTGTAAGGAAGAGTCAAGGAGATGACCCCTTTGAGTCTTGATCGAGCATTGTGCAGAGATCATATTTTGGAGGATGGGGGGTTTAGTGCCCTATATCGTTAGAGACGAAACTTTCAAGGATTTAGTAATTTAGTATTTTTTACCCTACCCATATGTTCAATATCGATCATTGATTGTACCCCCCAAACATTGACTACAAGTTGGTATCCTTAGTTTTTTTTCCTATGTATCTCAAAGGTGATTATGGGGGGTTTCCCATGGCACCTGAGAAAGACATTGTATCACGCTATGAGTACCCCTAGAGGGTGCCCCATGAAGAGAGGGTTACTTGCATCGGGTAGCGCTAGTAAGTGTAGGTCTGGGTACTTTCTTCTCACTCCTTCATTCATCGACCCCGGGACTTGATCAACCCATGCCAATTTCTGGAAGGTCCTTTCCACTTTTTCATAGATTTGGACTAAGGACCTTATCCACCTAGGCTGAAGTTTTGGGCAATTTGTTTGTTTTTTATGTTTCTCTTAGGAATTTTTAGTGGAGTGTTGTTTTTTATAGTTGGCTTTAGGTTGTGTATGTATCACCACTTTTGGATTGTTGATTCAATTTGGTTGACCAATCAAACCACTGGTTAGGAAGGCCCCCATATATTTCTCTTGAAAGTGTGAAGCCATCTTTCAGAAGGTGTAGTTTTTTATACCACTGGTTCACTAGAGTCAATGTTTGATACTTTTTATAATGTGAACAATCTTGCAAGAGACAAACCTATGTATAAGAACGTAATGACCAAAGTTATTGAGGATACTGACCAAGGGACCCTTTCCCAAAGGGATTCTTGTGCTTTTCTTTTCTTTAGAAAAGTTGGCGCCCCTTTGATGTTGAATTTGAACATTCCTGGGTTGATCGGTTTGGTTGTGGACCACTCTGAATGTCCTCAATGATCTTAATTCTTGTCAATTAAGAACGTTATGTCATGGGAATCAAATGGATGTTGATCCTTTTCCTTTTATATCCACGAAGTCCAGTTCTCCTCCTTCTCCCCCCTCTGGTGAAATTCTAGCTAGTAGTAACCAAACGTTTAAAAGGAATATAAAGAGGAAGAGAAATAATAATATGTCACCAACCTCTACTAGTCACATTGGAGACGTTCCATTATCCTTTTCTAGTCATGTTGGATAACAAAACCAACCTTTGAAAGTCATACAGGGAGAGAAAGTACAATCACTGCAATTCATACTAGAAATAGTTCACCAACCTCTTTGAGTCATGTTGAAGATTTGCAAGAAGCCGCTACAAATCATTTTGGGGGGAAAATCCCATTCCTTGCAAGTCATACTGGACTATAGTTACCACCTTGTACAATTCATATTGAGAGAGTAAAACCAACCTCTGCTAGTGATGTTGGAGTTATGTTGTTGACCTTTGCTAGTCATGTTGGAGTTATGCCAACAACCTTTGTAAGTCATGTTTAAGACCAATCACCAGCCTCTACAATTCATGATGGGAGAACAAGTCCATTCACTATGATTCATATCGACGTGAAGTTGCCAACCTATGCCAATCAGGTTGGAGACTTGCACCTAGCCTCTACCACTCAAGATATGATAAAAATTAAAGTCACTGCAAGTCATGTTGTCAATCGTTCTCTATCCTATGTGAGTCATTCTAGAGACACGATTTCAGTCATTTCCAGTCATACTGGACCTATGTCAAAAACCTTTGTGAGTCATTTTCAATACAAACAACTATTCATTATTAGTCATTCTACAGGGTTGATTATAGTCGCTACTAGTCATAATCGACAAACATCACCAACCTCTTCCAGTCATGTTGGATACATGCTGCCAACCACTCCAAGTCATGCTAGGTGAAAGAAACCATTCTCTTCTTGTCATGTTGGGGGAAACCCGCCGATAGCTGCAAGTCATGCTTGGGGCATTGATATTATTAAGAAACCTAAAAAAATAGGATGTAATCCAAAGTTCCCTTTTAGGATTTGCAAGGGGGAACACCTTCCTCAATTTTTCCCTGGTATTCCAAAGTTACTTAGATTGTGGTCCTTTTCTAAAAACCCTTCTAGTTTTGAGTCATCTTCACTTTCCCAAAAACCTATTTAACTATTGGTTGATGAATTGGTCATCATGATGCAATATTTGGATAATCCCACTCTTCTTTTGGGGGGTGATGAATCTTTTGATCATGTTGTCTCACAACGTATTCAACCGATCTTTGAGGAAGTGTTCATGTCGATGCAATCTTCACTCGATCCTACTCTTTTCTTGGAGAGTAACGATTCTAATGAAGTAATACCATCGATGTAATGTTCGTCCAATCCCACTCTTATTTTAAGGATTGATGTATCTTTAGACTATGTCCTTAGAATGTCTTGTTCAGTACCTTTTTCACAAGGGAGAATTCCATTGTCTTTGAGTATGCTCCCTCCAAGTTCTAGGATGGTTTACCTTGATTGGAATGATATTTTTGAGTCTTTCATTCCTTCTTCCGCACCTTTCCAGATAATGGTAAAAGTTAGTTTTATGGTAATTCATTGATGTATTGTAGATGAAGGATCCTTAAAAAGTGTTTTATCCTCCTCAACTTGGCATACTTTGGGTTCTTCTAATCTTGTGTCATATAGCAGTGAGTTGTTGTCTTTCGATAGAATACCTAGTGAATGTTTGGGGATTCTTCCCCAGTTTCCTATCATGTTGGGTGGGAATATTTTCCTAGTCAGTCTGTTAGTAGATTCAGGTTCTTCATACTTTATTATGATTCTTTGGCATGATTATGTATATGCAATGAATGTTGTGGTGTCTATTATATTTTGTGTGATGCATTTCCCTCACCATGGAAGTGTTTTCACTCTTAATCAACTTCCATCTGATAATCACCATCGTAGTTTGAACTTAGCTCAGGTTTATCCTTTGTATTTTCCTATTGTTGGAGTAGAATCTTCCTCACCGAGGGTAAATTATGTGGCATTTTATACTCAGTGTTCAATTGATTTTGTGAATGATTATTTACAGTCATATTTACCTTCTTGAAACAAGGTCTTGGAAATTGATCAACTGTTGTATACAATAGGGGAATGTGATCCTTGACATTCCCCTTTTGGCCCCAGTAATATTCCATTTCCTCTTGAGTTTTATCTTACTATTTTTGAGACCTCCATCCCTAGTATGTGTGTGTTTTCAAGTCTCGACCTTTATGATGTTGAATTTCCTTCAAATGAGGCTATCCTCAAAGCTATGATTTTGTATTTTTGACCTATTATTGCACTGAAATATTTTCAAGTTCTTTAACAAAGAATCACTTGGCCTGACCCTAGCAATGGGCTCTACCTAGGGAATTATATGCATAAGTTACAAGGTTGTGCAGTACTTTGTACATATTGTACTTTTAGGGTTTTTGTTTTCATGTTCCATATTCAATAGCACATATTATTATCATAGTTTTCTATATTGGACTTATTAACTTAGGTGAGTGTTGTTGGTATTATATACAAGACTTTGGAAATATTTTCTTTGGTACACTTTTTGTCTTGTTGATCCATTATGATAGGTAATGATCTCTAAACTAGAATATAGGTTATATTTTCTCCTTCATGAATTTTTTGTATTATTTTTTTCATGATTCACTTGGACTCATGATAGACCCCTTTGAGTTGTGATATTAAACCTTCTTTGTTTCTTATAAGTTTTTTAATTCACGTGGTAGAGCCTAGCCTTCATGGGTTTCCTAGTTAGAACCTTGTTCATAGTTTGGTACTAATGTTGAAGTACTTTCATAGGCTTGGGAGCCCTATTTAGTCATGTCATGACTTTGTGTTGAAGCCTCATATCTTCTTCTCAATCCTTTTCTGGCCAATACCCGTGTGGATACATTACTTATGTGTTGAGTTATAATACTACATTGCATTCCACTACTTGTGCTTTTGATCCTAATTCCAACTTCATCTTGTTGTCATTTATCCTTTTATCCATTCTCATTATTTCCTTTCCTTGCAATCTTTTATTTTGTGACTTGACACATGTATCCCTGAAGGAAACATTACCCCGGGTGTCCATATCCTACACAATCTTCCTTTCACTGAGAATAGGTATGTTCCTTGCACTTGGAACCAATTTTCTTTCCCATGACACTCATTTCCTCCACTGTATTATAGCATTCTTTTACTCTTTTTCAGGATTTAATAATACGAGAAATAAAATCAAATAATACAAAAAAGAGCATCAGAATGATTATTCTTTACTGTTATTGGAAGAAACCAAGTCTCATGTGAGAAACAAACAAAGTTTTGAGTCAAATATCAACAATTTGGGTTAGTATGGATTCAGTAAACTGAACCAATTACACATACTTTTTACTCCTCTGACTAGTTATTCTTTCATTCTCTATGGAGATTTTGTCATTGCCTACTGCATCACAAAAAAATTTCAATGTTCATTTTCAATCCATGCTTTCTAAGTCACATATTGTGTCGTCTTCTTGTTCAAAGGAAGTTTCATCCTGTGTCGCCCATTCCACAAAATTCTTGGATTTCAAAGTCAGCCTTCCCATGTATCAAGTACATCTCAGAATCAAGAGTATCTTTGTCCTATACTCATGATAGTATGGAGGATCCTCATTCACTTCTTTCCGATGGGTTAAGATCTTATTGACTATGGAAACATTCTCTGAGAGTGTGACCTACAGTTGCAACCTAGGCCTATTTACATCATTCATAGGTGACCTTGTGCTCAACATATGACATTTCATCATTGGTTGTTGACTAAGTGGTTTCCCTTGTGTTCGACGTAAATAAAATTATTCACACATTGGGATTTATCTAGTACCTTGGATTCCATTTGTCCTTATTAGTGGTTTCCTCACTTTTTTCATCAGTCTTAATTGTTGGTTGTTATTCAGAGGGTATATTTTGTGTTCTAGTTACATATGGTGCATGTGAGAGACATACTCTATGTTGGTCCTTTCAATATTTTGTAAGAGTCCTTCCAAATATTTGTCTTTCTACTACTCCTCATGTTGGATAATGGGGTATGCCTTAGTTACCTCCTTCTAGTGGATATTCACATATTAAATTCAACACATTTGGCTCTAGGATATGGATCTAGAGTCATTATTAGTACCTCGGAGGTTCCAATAATTTGTGTAAGGTTCCCTCACTATTGACAGTGGGAATACATTAATGTCCCCTGATTGATATATTCTACCAGGTGTTCGAAAAAATATCATATATTCACACTTGTTAGATTGTATTAGGTACCTTGACTCTCATTATCATTATTCGTGGGTTGTCTCACATTTGTTAATGGTATACATCAATGACTGTTAATCAAATGGTGTCTCTCTATGTCCGTCTTCAAAACATCTATTCGCATGGTGAAAAATTGTACCATGAAAATTGATTTGAAGACCTTGGTAATGTAGTAGCATCACCTCTTTTACGACATTGCCCGAGTTGTTATTGGAAAGTACCACTCCTCACATTTGTACTCATGAATGATCATTTATTCATATCTTACCCAAAATATCCTTCAACAATTTTGAAACATAGATCCACTGTGTAAATATTTCATGGCTATGATCTTTGTTTGACATGAATCCATTGTGTATTTCTTTCATGTCCATGATCATTTATTCCTATATATATATATTCTATATGGATCTAGAATGTTATTGATTGGTGACCATGCTTAGCACCACACTTGATCATATGTATGCTCACCTCCAAAATTGAGTTTTCTAACTTGTTTCTGTGTTGGTTGTTTTCCTTAGATTGGATTCTGGTGACCTTCACCCTCGCTAACTTCTATTTGAAGACTTATAATGTATATCATCCATCAGTTGCTCTTATGACCTCAAACATTAGGGGGAATATTTTATAACGTCAATTTCCACCATTGAAGCATTGATACTCTTTCTCTCCTTATCTCTATCTTCCTTAAAGAAAACTCTTCCCCATACCTCCTTGATTCCTTCTAATTTTTTTTTTTTGAGGATGTACGCACCCTAGCATTTATGAAACATACGTATACGTGGGTTGATCAAGGGAAAACAATGTACATGATAATAAATGATGAAAAAAATATAATTGTGTCAAATTAAATGTTGAGTTACATATTTGGTTAGTTTTATAACTTTTTTTGTCCATACAAAACCGTCTCTAACCAACTAGAGACTACAAAAAAAAGGATCATTTTGCTCAAGTAGAAAGGTAATGATACTTTGCACATAAGAAAAAAAACCTATTTGGATATCCCCTCTGAGTGTGTAAGCCCATACATATCCTTGTTGCTACTAGTTTTTTTTACATAGAAACCCTTGTTTTCAGTTTCCTTTTAATCACCAACCTATCTCACCATGACTCTCCCATTTATTCTCTTTGGGTCTGTGTTGAATTTAGTGTCAAAATAAATCCTTATACCCGAATTGGGGTGGAGGAATACAAGATATATTTCGTGAATAGGTAAAAAATTTAACTACCTATCTGTTGTTCATCAATAATATAGAAACTCATTCTTTTGAACTATATTGTATTTATATTGTTTAATTATGCAATTTTTTCTGCATGTTTCATCTAGTACTAATTTCTCTGATTTTTCCATCATTTTTCATAGAACAAACATGTAGTTATATAATGGGTAGTTATTAGTATAAATACCTCTCTGTATAGGTCTTCTTGTTTGAGGTTCTTTCAGGTTGCAAAGGAACCGTTGGAAAAGAGTGAAGAGATTCTGACAATCTGAAATTAAATCAAAAGTTGGAATCATGGTGAGTTAATCTTTTGCTTTCTTCCAAGAGTTAGTTATTTCTTTTGAATTTGGTTGTAAGGTTTTTTCTTAGTATTCTTTATGGAATTTTGTTCTTGTACGATCATTGGTATGCTACAATAAGCCCAATACTATAGGGGATATTTCCTCGAAAGCGATCATGAAGCTTTCAAATTTGAAGATAAAAAAAATATCATTAATTATAACTTGGAAACTGTTTTTTCCCTCTAAGTTTACTTGTATTTTTGAAATCAAGTTGAATTATACTTGTTGGGTGAATTCTCAACTGATCCTAACACTCTCCAATTTTTTAGTCTATCGTGAATTTTTTGAGTCATTTAATTGTATATAGGGTGGAGTTGTAAGAATTCATCTTTGTTTTTCAGTTAATTATAATCCATACCTAACTACGGAAGGAGGCCTCATTTCATCTTAAAAGGTGGCTTGAAGTCTAGAATTATTAGAGTTTTTGAACACTCTAATACTCACCACTTCGAAAACACAATCTCAATCAACAAACAAACTCTTAAATTAGTTTTAACTTGTTTGCAGGTTACCAACGAAATATTTAAACTTTTTCAGAATTAGTTACAACCTCTTCATGATGAACTCCATCTAAAGTGACTTCAACACTCTAAAACAATGCTTGGTTCGAACAACCCACTTTATGAATTTGAATTTGATTCCAATCAACAATTAGTATAGGATCAAATCAATGAAATAACTTCATATGCGGTTTTAGATGATGATGAAATTATTCATGAACATGTTCAACGCACTCTTTCAAGCCCATTACCAGACCTTGGAAAGAAATTAGAAACAACAAGCATTGAATAGGACTTGTATATGATAAGGATGCAAAATTTCATATTATGGATTATTTCAAACTAATCCACCTAATTACTGTAGGATTCCTTCAAGAATTTTCAACTTCACATGTTCTAGTTCAACATCAAAATGTTAAGTGCTAACATTGTCATCGAGCTGGTAATATGGATGATCAATATTTTGATCTTCATACTTGTCGACACTACAAAAAGAATAATCATTTATCAGATAGATTCTCCACACTAAACAAACATGAGAGATTAAAAATTCACTATAGATGAACCAATATATGGAAATGGTCATCAACAACTAAGCAATTATACCAATCTTACTGCAAAATACACTCTTGAGTAAGGACACATCTTGCATCAAATAGTCATTCGATGTTCTCTCCTTGCACCTTAAAGTGGAGAGTACATTGATTAAAATCTCTTTCACCTTAAAGGGAGAATACATTAAAGACTGAAAAATGGGGGAGTACATTAATGAGTGAAAATGGTTAGTGATAAACCAAAACCACCAAAAGAAGTGAGCATGGTTGGTGATAATCCAAAACCACCAGATACAGTGATGAATTTGTTCAAGGTAAACCAGAGAAAAACCCATGACTTCTCACCCTTCAATTGACAGAGTGGGGAATATATATGACGATTGTCAAACTTCAAGTTTCAACAACAACAAACAAATTGCCAAATGGGAAACAACATTGTGTAGATGGAACACTTAAATAAACAAAAGGCCAAATTGATGACAACAACAACAACGAGAGTATTACAAAGAATTATTCATTTGTGATAAATTACCAATTGAGAATTTTTGAGGTTTCTACCACTCCTTGTATTTTATACGACACCCATTGATTATTTGATTTTGATCTCAACATGATGTTTCATTTGGTATTTGAGTAGTTCCACGAGAATACATAGTTTACTAGTCAATAGTTATTTGGAAGGATTATGGTTCACTTGAATCATACACTGTTATCGATTTAATTGTTAAGTGCGGACACAAATTGATCCCCCTAGATCCACCTAGATCTAGAACAAAACACGACAGGACATGACACTTTCCCTAAGTTGCTACCATTGAATTTACTACCAAAGAAGGAATGGATGACATACCTTAAGATATTGCTTCCTTATATATTTGTTGTCCCCGCTTTTCTCCGATGCTCTTGTGAGATCAAATCTGCAATGACACAAACAAACCAAAGTGAAAAAAACTATAGTAGATACAATGAAAACCTAAACATGTGATCAAGGAGTCATGTAATAAAATGCTAATGATTTTATGAGAAAGAAACATGCCATTGTATTATATAATGTGGAAGAAAGATACAACCAGATGCCTTGATGTTGTCAGGTTCCTTCAAAACTTTCCTTGCTTCCCATACACTTCTTGCTCCAAGGATTCTGAGACCATGGATATGATAGCTACTCACAATCTGTCTTGACAAAGCAAAGATCAATCCGACTAACTTTATCCATGATATCTCCTCTTCTTTTATAAGCTAAAAAGGATAAGGTGAGGAGGTTAGGATGATCCCACTAAATCATGAAAGTGAGTAAGATCCAAACCGTTCGGAGGCCACCTCACCATAGAATCTTATCCTTCTAGAAGCATCGAGAAGACACTCATTTTTCCCACGTACAAAAATTTCCACACCCTAGCTATAGTGCAGCCTGCAGAAACTCCGCAGCCTAGCTATAGTGTAGCTTGCGGAAACCAGTAATTTCCTCACCCTAGATACGGTGCAGCCTGTGGAAACCAGAAATTCCTTCACCCTGGCTATAGTGTAGCCTGTGGAAACCAGGAATTTCCTCACCTTGGCTATAGTGCAGCCTGCGAAAATCCTCTTTAATAGGGTTTTTACAAAGGAAAATACAACTTCTTCTCTTAGTAAAAGTTCTTCCCCCTTCATTCTTCAAGAATTTAGGCCATTGACCCCTCTAAAGGCAAAAAATAGGTTTAAATCATTAACAGTCATAAGGGTGATGAAAATAATGTGTAACAGAGATCCCCCCAAAGTATGAAGTTAGAATAGAGTGGTAGCTGAAATACTTTGTCGAGTGTGTGTAGGGAACAAGGAACTTGTTGGTTGGAAATCTATCAACAAACAAGGAAATGCAGTACAATAATATATCATCAGTGAGGTAGGCATTCCCATACTCAGAATAAAAATGAATCAAAGCATAAATTTTGACATGCAAAGATCCATGTCAAGTAAGACAGGTCATGGCCACCAAACATACACTGTGGATCCATGCCAATATGACTCAAATATGAACATAGCCACCAAAAAGACATTGTGGTTATATGTGTTAAAGACTCAAATTTGAACATAGCCACGAGACATACAATGTGGATTTATGCAACAATAAAAAATGAATATACTCCAACGCAGCCTGAATCTGTGAGAAAAGATTCAGGGTCTTCATCTCCACCACTCTATAGTACGAATCTAACCATGTGAATACATGTGATGAAGTCGAACATGGTAGAAACCACTTGATTATCGGTCATTAATGAATACCGTTAACAAGTGAGAGGGAAATCACCATTAATGTCAATGACTCCCAGGGTACGCCAGTACAATCCAATAAATGTGAATCAATGAGCTGAAGTCGAACACTCGATGGAATCTCTCGATCAAGGGTCGATAATGAAAACCCACTGTAGAAAGCAAGGAAACCTTCCATTGAGGCATGCAGGTTCCAAGGAACCAATTAGTTTCTAAGTCTAATTAATGGATAGTGAGTTGAAGTCAACAGGGAAAGACTTGTCACAGGAGGGCCTTAATGTATCCTCCACCAATGACATGAAATGGGTAACAAGATTTGAAGTAGATAAAAGTAACCAATAACTCAGGACTGACTCAGGGATGGTCGATGCAATAGAAGGCTTAAGGACTTTTGAAATGGCCGATGCAATAGAAGGCTTTACGGGTTGAACTTCTCTTTGAACATATTGACGACACGACAACAGTCTTGGAAAAACTGACTCAAAAATGGGGATCATAGACCAACTTGTAATATTATAAAGGAGTATGATCAAGAGACAAACAAATTTCTAACCTAGACACAAGGCAAGTGAAAGGGTGTCATGTTCAAAAGTGACTCTATCATGGAATACAGGTTTAGACACATTTCTTTCCCAATTTTCCCCCACCATTTCTGGTGAGTACCTCTTTATTTTTACACAAGCTTGAGAAGGATAACATATGTTTGTTTATGTAAGCTCATCATTCGGATGAGTCCCTCATATTATTTTTAATGAACCCTAGGAAGGATTGGTTCGGTCCCATATGAGCCTTTCAACATTTGTTTTATGATTCCAAAGAAAGAAAACTCATGGGTTTTTCATGTTTAGAGAGTCTGAAAAACACTTAAAGAAAACTACGGTCCCATATGAGTCTTTCGATGTTTTTTTAATGAGTCCAAAGAAAGAGAACTC